>JAPFFP010098980.1:0-43425 GCA_026153255.1 Solanum medicagineum | reverse complement strand
AAGCCCTTAGTACGGGATTCCACCCATTTTCTGCTATGTTCTGTATTTTTGTTTTAGACAACGTATTTATAGCCCTTTTGAGGCTTTTACTTTCTATGTTGACTATTATGTATTTTCTTTCTCTTTTATGGAAACTGACCGTACAGGTTCTGTTTCGATATGTATTAGTTGTACGCTTAAGGAAAAAAACATGTTATCTATTTTCACTACTTTTTTATGTTGCTTCATTGCATAAAATGACCCATAGTCCCTTTCCCCTTATATTTTTCACAAAAGGTTTCAATTTATCGCCTATGCATGTTTAAGATGCTTGGATCATATGATGGTATGCTTATGGAAAAACACGATGCTTAATAAGTGGCAAATGTTGCCATCCCAATACTTGCATGAAACTTATTATTGTAGGAACTCAATAAGTGGAAAATGCTCATGCCAACTCCCCTTAAAATTCAACATATAATCTCCACATATCTTCTTATAACTGAATAGTCCTTTTGGATTGCCCGTTAGTTTGGGATAAAAAGCGATACTCAACTTCACCTTAGTACCAAGTCCCTTTTGAGAATACTTCCAAAAGTGAGAGGTGAATTGGACTCCACTATTCGATATGATGCACAATAGAACCCTATATAACCTCACCAGCTCCAGGATAGACAAGAGGGTATAATCATCGGCTCTAAATGTACTCTTGACTGATAAGAAATAAGCCGACTTTTTCATGCAATCAACTATCACAATATGGAGTCAAAATGCTTTTTTGTCTTTAGGAAACCCACTATAAAGTGCATGATCTCTCCCCACTTTTATTTAGGACTATCAATATCTTGTTCTAGGCCACTTGGCCTTTGGTGTTCAACCTTGACTTGTTGGAATTAGCACATTCAAGCACAAATTGAGCAATGTCCTTCTTAATTCCATTCCACCAATAGATCTTCTTCAAGTCTCTATACATCTTTGTAGTGTTGGGATGAATGGAATATGAAGAGTTATGAGCTTCTTGAATTATCAACTTCTTCAACTCACCATCATTGGGCACAGACAAGCTCCCTTGATATAGAAGTACCCCATCTCCTCCTTGTGAGAAAACTTCTTTGCATCCTTCACTAAGGCTTTCAACTCTAGGATAAGGTCTTGTTTAGCCTCAACCTCCTCAATCAAAGAAGATGTGGACCATAAAGAACCATTGCACCACTATTTATGGATACACCCAATTTTATTCCCAATCTAGCCAACCTATGAACATCTTTGGCTAACTCCATTTTTCTATCATCCTTAAGGTGAGACACACTTATGGAAACTTTACTAATGACGTTGGCTACCACATTGGCCTTTCTGTGGTGATACTTCATGAAGTTGTTTCAAAATTGACTATTTGCCCCTCTGTTAGAGGTGTTCCAGAAATGTCTTGTCATAATCTTTAAGTAGCTATAACTACCTTCGTTGCCTTAAATTGAGATCCTTATGGGTGAACACATATTGAAGGCTCTTGTGGTCGGTGAAGACATCCACACGGACCCTATACAAGTAATATGACTAGATTTTCAAGGAAAACACCACCGCCGCAATCTCAAGGTCACGAGTCAAGTAATTCTTTTTCATGCACTTTAATTGCCTTAAGCCATAAACAACCACCTTACCATTTTGCATTAGCACACACCCCAACCTAATGCTTAATACATCACAATACATGGTGAATTCATTAGTTCCTTCTCACAATGTCAATATTGGGGCTGCAGGTAGTCGATCCTTTAAAATTTAGCAAATTTACTCGCACTCATTTGTCTACACAAACTTAGCTTTCTTTTGACTCAACTTGATAACTGGGGATGAAATGGAAGAGAAGTTTTGCAAAACCCTTCCATATTAAACGACTAGGCCCAAGAAACTCCTTACGTCAGTAGGAGTCAATGGTCTTGGCCAGTTGCTTACCTTTTCAATCTTTTTTGGATTAACCTTGATACTATCATGTGATACCACATGCCCAAGGAAGGCAACCTCATCAATCCAAAACTCATATTTGTCAAACTTTACATAAATCTTTTGCTCCATTCGTGTTTACAATACCACCCTCAAGTATGACATATGCTTTTTCTCACCTCGAGAGTAGATAAGGATGTCATAAATGGACACCATGATGAAAATCTCAAGGTAAGGCTTGAACACCCTATTCATGAGGTCCATAAGTATCGCTGGTGCACTGGTATGACCGAAAAACATCACCACAAGTCAAAGTGACCATACCTAGTCAAGAATGTCATCTTAGAAATATCACTTTCTCTCACCCTCAATTGATGATAACTGAATCACAAGTTAACTTTGGAGAAGCGTGTATCCTCTTGCAATTGATTCAACAAATCATCAATGCTAAAAAGGGGATACTTCTTTTTTGATGGTGACCTTATTAAGTTATCGGTAGTCAATCCATATACAGAGCGACCTATCCTTTTTCCTTATAAATAAATCAGGAGCACCCTATGGAGACCGGCTAGGTCTAATAGAACCCTTCTCCACCAAATCCCTCAATTGTTCCTTTAGCTCCTTCAACTCCAACGGAGCCATTCCATATAGAGAGATTGAGATAGGTTGAATATTTTGTAGGAGGTCTATACTAAAGTTTATTTCTCTTTCAAAAGGAACACCCAGAAAGAAATGGGGAAAGTCATTAACAACGGGAACTGACTCAAGAGAGGGAACTTTAGAAGTGACATGTTTGATCTTTACCAAATGATATATGCACCCCTTAGAAATCATTTACCGGGCATCTAACAAGGAAATGAACTTACCCCTACATGAAGAGTTACTACCCTCCCACTTAAGAATTGACTCACTTGGAAATTGGAAATTGGAACTTGACTCGATGAGTTTTACAATCAATGGAAGCATTGGAGGCATGCAACCAATCCATCTCAAGATCACATCAAAGTCTACCATAAAAATCTCAACTAAGTCATAAGAGACCACTTTATGTAAGATGGAGATGGGACAATTTCTGTAGAATCTTCGGGCAATAATGGACTCTCCGACGGGGTTACTTATTTCATAGGGCTTATAGAGGACTATGGGACACGCATGAAATTGATTAGCAAGAAATGGGGCTACAAATGATAAGTTTGCTCCCAGATCTAAAAGAACATGTGCATCATAATCAAAAACCATTAATATACTGATGATAACATTCGGAGCCTCTTCAAACTCTTAACGACCATGAATAGCATAAAACTGGTTTGTCCTTTGGGCATCTTGGACTTATCCACCTTGGCCTTAGGGCCTTGCACTTCCTCTTTTACAATCTTTGGCATGGTGGTCGGGATTCCCACATTTGAAGCAAACATTGGACCTAACTAGACATTTTCCCTTGTGGAGTCTTCCACACTTGGGGAAATATGGCCTTTGAGGCTTAAGAGTAACCATTTTGTCCTTTGTGGTTTGGGGAAGAGAATTGTTTGTAGATCCTTGCCCACCTTGCTTTTGGCCACCTTGAAACTTGTGACCACTACTTCTTTGGTGAGAGTAACTCCCACCATCAATTGAGGCATCTTGGACTCCCTTTCCCTCTAGCGAAGCTTCTCCTCCTCTATTTGTTCTACATAAGTTATCAAGTGGGACATGTCCATCTCTTTAACTAGCATGGCCATCTCGCATTCCTTGGAGACGAAATTGGAGATGCTGGAGATAAACTTGCTCATGCGAGCTCTCGATTCCACAACTGTAAAAGGAGCATACTTAGAAAGCTTTGAGGGCATACTCCCTCACGCTCATGGTCCCTTGCTCAAGGTTCATAACCCCTTTGACCTTTTCCTCCCTAAGCTGAATTAGGAAGAATCAGTCCAAGAAAGCACACTTGAACTCTTCCCATTCGATCGACCCACTTCTTGGCCCCTCTCATTCGCCCATTGCTCATATCAAATCTTGGCCACCCCTTTGAGTTTGTAGGCCAGTAACTCGGCTTTCTCCTCCAACGGGATGCCTATCACCGTAACTACCTGATAGGCTTCTTCAATAAAATCAATTTGGTCCTCTTCCATTTTAGAATGATGAAACTCTAGAGGGTTCATCCACATGAAGTCATACACTCTAGCAGCTGAAGTAGGCACTTGAAGAGGAATGACTATCTCTCGGTTGGCTTGGTGGCCACATGAGACACTCCATTATCTTGTTAGAGTGGAAGAACTTGTTGTTGGGGAGTGGCTTTTTGATGTGGAGATATCCTTGTCAGCATGATATAGAAATAAGAAAAAGATCGACATTAGTTAAAAGAATACCTTAGCAAACTCTAAAGGCATGATATGAAAAGGAAAGAAGGAAAGACTTTCCTTAATTTTCTCATAGCCTCTCACTCAATATAGTGGTGCCTTTCAAAACCTTGAATGACACTCTACTCAATGAGGTATGCAAAGATATTTGAGGAAGATTTTAAAACCTCATGCTCTTATACCAAGTTTGTAATGACCCGAACTAGGGGTCTAGTCGTCACATGGTGAATGAGATATCCAAAGGCACCTTACCCAAGCCATCTTAAGCATCTCAAGCATTCATAAGCATAAACACATAAATATTGCAGAAGTAAAAGGGGGAAGGGATTATGTATCTTTTTGAGACAATGAAGCAACATTAAAAACCATGAACTACTAACATAATGTTGTCCATAAAGCATACCGACTTAACGTATCAACAGATAAAATTGGTAATGGTCACTCTCCATCAATTTGAAAAGACTTCAGTAGTTAACAACATCGAAAGTAAATAGCTCAAAAGGTCTATAAATACATCATGTGAAAATAAAATACAAGCTAGAAAGAAAAATGGTAGAGTCCCAAATTAAGGGCTCACCATAAATAAAAGTGTTAGTCTTAAACGTTGTATATAGCTATTAGCTGGTGGAGGAGTGTTTATCCCTACAACGTTAAATCATATAGGAAAAATATGTGTTAATATATTGGAATGTACTAAATAAGTGAGATGCAACATATATGAAATTGTAATACCATTATTTATAAGTATAACATATAATTACACATTAGATGAAATGTACATCAACTGAAGTTAAGCATGCATAAGACATAGCTTAATATGAATAAGAGTCAAGGCATGAGAAATCACATGTAATGTAAACATATCATAGAATAATAAACTTGTGGGAGAAGACCTTAACTGACATATAAGACAATGTAAACTATTATATGGAATCCAACATAACTCCCTACATTGGCACGAGGAGACAAATTGTTGGGTGGAACTCTGTCAACTTTACAAGCATCTTAATAACATAAATGACCTATTTGGATCCACTATCCAAGGCTAAAAGGGCTCCTATGGTGGAACATAGTGAAAGGACCCAGACATTGTATACTTAATGGTGCATAGAATTTGGTTCTAAAAGGTTTTTGACCATGGGCACCTCCACGGGCCGTGTGACACACCACAGGCTGTCTGGAGTAGCCTTGAGATGACCTTTGCCCTTGTGTGTAGAGTGTTGGCCTTAACTTAAGAGTCCAAGACAAAGGCTCGCACCACATGAATCCCACACGGCTCGTGTGAGGCTTCACGGTCTGTGTGGTGGCTTTTGTGGATAGCCTAGGCCTTGAAAACCACATTTTGTCTAAGGGACTACACATATGAATGTCATACTACTCTTGTGACTCTTCATAGGATGTGAGGACCTCCGTATGGGTGTTGGTGCAAACATTTTTAAGTATGGAATCACCATTTCAGAACTTTGTCAGTCAAATTTTGCCTAAGTGTTGCACCAAGGATGGTCACATGGTCTGTGTGACCCTTACATAGTCCCTATGACCTTTGTATGGACCCATGGCAACAATTTAACTTCTATTTCATTAATGGTGTTCTTGTAATTTTGGCTATTCCTGAGGGGCATTTATGACTTTCTAACCTATCCTAAGTCTCTCGAAAGATCTATACTCTTCTCCTCTCATTCAATTCTATTCAACACTTACAATTATTCAAATTCTCTCATAAAAATTCCTCTCAAGTGAAATAGTTATGGCTTATATTGGCGATTAAGGGAGGACTCTCTTCTTTATCAAATCTTCTTGTTTCTTCTTTGTTAGCTAAGGTATGTGGATCGATTCATTGTCCCATTTAACCATGAAGACCCCAAACTCTTTTACACTTGATTTTATGAAATTAAGCTTACTTAAAATATGTGTCTTTAAGACTATTGTTTATTTGATTCAATGAAGATATGTGCTATGTTTTATTGTTGAATCTAAAGTGATTTAAGAACTAATATGTTGAATTTCATGATTATTATGAAGGTTTAAATATGCATTGTCCCTTTAAAGTTTGATCTAAGCATGGGTGATTTAAATCGCGGTTTGAAATGTGGATTTACTTATGAATTTACTTCATTTTCATATTATATTGATTGATTTGAATTTGAATCTCTATTGCCCATGCTATTCTAATATTATTCATGGCATATGCATACATGAGCATTGAATTTTGATGAAATATTCGGTAGGTTAAGCTCACATATGATTTTGATGAAAATTATTGAATGAGTTAAGCTCAAATATGATTATGACAAGAATGTGATCACATAAAATATCTATGCTATAGCTCTCTGAACATTTTGGGTGTTTATACCATCTCGATAAATGTGAATGAGTTATTCCTATGCATGAAAAGTATGTTCTGATGCACGATTTGGCTTTTGAACCCAAGTATTAATGATTATGAAGAACTTTTGGATTTTAAGCCTAAATGTGCATCGAAATGATTTGAAATGACATGTACCTTTTTTAAAAGCATGTATATGTATATAAATATTCTTGTGAGATGATAAATTAGCACCGATGAGATTGGGAGCCTTAGGGCTATCCCCAAACATCTTATTCCTTTCTCTTGAACTATGTGCCAACATAGTTATATGTTTATGGTAACCTTTTACCAAAATGGGGGTACCGTAAGCTACGATTACACCTTTGATATGATATGATTTGAAAATTTTATCCAAAATAAGGGTGTCCATATGATAGGTTGTTTCTCTGAAATGGGGGTGCCCGTAAGGAGAAGTATGGTTTACCTTTAACAAGTAGACCACCTCTTATCCAGTATTGGGATAACATCAAAAGTCTAAGTAATAGATCACTTGGTCTTATATTTCAGTTGAGATCTCATCCCCTCTATATTGAAATATTTAGACTGCATGCATCATAGATTTCATTGCATATTACTATATTTCTCTTCTTTGGTTATATGCTTCTTTCTATATATATGCCCTTGTCATCTCTCAGTGAATGCAATTTTAATAAGTTCATATGCATTGCATGTCCATATACTTTGCACATTTAAACATACTAACTCATATATTTTGCCTACATGATCTAACCATATAGGGATTGGAGACTACATTCATCCATCATTTGACAACTCGTTCGGGTTTGAGAAAGTTGTTGTAATGAGTCCTATCTTCCAAGGACAAGTCATTATCCATCTAACTTATGTTGCTTCTGCTTATATTATATTTACTTTGACGATGAGTTCGAGACATGTCTTGGCCCCCGTCCTATTCTATGATTAGAGGCATTGTTAGACATCAAGTAAACTCTTGTACGGATATATATTAGGTTATGCTATTTGGAGATTTTGTTTATGACTATCTATTGGATATGGTTATTATGATGTGTATTCATGGTATGTTATTGATGTCGGCCAAGTTACACCTTCTTTTTAGAGGATAAAGCGGTCGCTATCAAGATATAGAACCTAACCAAGGTTAGGGTCGATCCCACAGGAAATACGTAGACTCACAAAAGTTTACCAATATATAATTCGAGTAATTATATAACTCAATTCCCCAAAAGCGGGGTTCTGCAATAATCAATGAGAAAAGTAAACTAACTAACTATCAAAGAGAAAATCAATAATAGAGAGCAACTAGGGTGTTGTATGCCGCATGAGTCCCCAACTCAGTATCACCGGATAACCTAATTCTTGTCTAGTCTATAGCATGCAGGACGGTAATTTAAGTTCACCAGACCCTTTGGTCAAAGGTGAGAGGTGACTTTCACTAAGCAACTTGGCCCATCTCCATAGTGTGCATTACTAACTATTACCTATTAGTCCCAATACAACCTCCCCTTGGCCCAGTTAGGTTGAGTAGACAAGAACACGTCAAATGAATCCTGTTAATTAATCTCTTTTCCTATTCATTACTACCTTGGTACAATTTGTAACACTAGACGGGTTCTAATGTTGGCCACCATCAGAAAACATGCATAACGAAGAGAGTTAATTATACATGCATATACACCTTCCAAGAATTGTGAATTATTTGGTTTTATTTTGTTAGTTCTTCATGGTTCCCACAACTCTAGTTGTTGATTTAGCAACTCATGCTATGTGTAGATGAAGATATTATGAATTGAGAAGACATAATTAAACACTTACACAGTAGATTTAAGAATAAGCAATCTAATGTCAATAAGAATCACAAGCTTTAAGATCATATTCAACCATAAGTGTTCTCAAAGACTCTATCACAATTTTCTCTCTTAAAATATTGAGTTCTCTGAGTACTAACCTAAAACTAATCAAAAGTGCGAGAACTTATGAAAAATAACCTAAAAGACTCATTTATAATAATTAAAATTCAAAATACTGAATGACTTAGGAGAACTAGTTGGCACACTCTACGATAGCACTTTACAGCCTGTATTGAAGTTTACGAACCATAATCATGGTCTCGTACATTATTGCTCGAAAACTAGACTTCTTCTTTACGACAACCCTTTCAGAGAGTCTTCATTCTCTGATCCTCAAAGCACGAAACCTCTTCTATGACTAATATATTAATCTATGACTCATTTGCATATTCATAAAAGTAACTTCAGAAACTTGGCCCCTCACTGGAATTCCTTACGAACCTACCCTACGGCTTGTAGAATGATCTATGGCCCGTAAGGTGTCTCATATGATAGCAAATCTGCAGCAGCTTCTGTAACTTTCCCCAAAATCAATGCTAACCTGTAATCCTGCAAAGATAAACACAAAAACACATAAAACCCACTAATATCGCATTGATAACACAGAAAATCTTATGTTTTAAGTATCAAAAGTGTTGTATTTTGGTAGCACATCAGCACCCTTAACTAAAAGTTGTTGCTTGTCGTCAAGCGATAGACTCAATCTATATAGACAATTAGTAACACACATACCTTAATTCAATGGCATACATCACATAAATCTGAGACTCAGATTCCCACACCAACTTTTTCAAAACAGGATTAGATAGCTATTTAGCAAACCAATGCAAACTAGTGCTTGTGGAAACACAAATATGACAAGTAAGAAGTCCCATTCTTCACACTCAATGATGTTTTCATATTTGACATTAGGACTACATAAAAACACTCACTCTCACAAAAGATATTCATGAATGATGACTAATACCATAGGCTTGCCATTATACTCTTGACTCAGACCTTCAACTGGTTAGACGAGGATCACTTTAGGACTTTCTAGGCTTGTAATGTAGGCTCAGGGGGGTTTTTGTTATGGTATTTTTGGATAATAGTGACTAAAAGCCCTCCTTAAAACTGCATTTTTCTACACTTTTGCCCTACTAACTTTGATACTTTCACCTTATTCTCCCTTATTCCTATTTCAGGATTTACTAGAGTACTTTCTTATCATTTTCAGCCTTTTGCCTTATTTTTATACTTTATTTTGCTTTTTAGCTTGTATTTAAGGCATCACTTATTTTTCTTGCGCCTAGTACATGATTTTTCTCCTCTTTCTATGTATTCCTTACGCACCCACTTATTTTTGTGCTTTATCCTTACACCAGCCACCCTTAACATAGACTTTTAGCCTGTGTTGATGTGCACAATATCCATCCTCTGAACTATGGCCACTATTGGTAGCCACCCTCAACTTAGGCTTTTTACCTCAGTCAAGGTACAAAATTTTCAAGGAAAGACCATGGTCAATTTCAGGATTTTGCACTAGACACGTCTAGGTTGATCAGGTGTTTTCAATGACTAGGTACATGTTAGGCTCAAAAATTAGGAAGAAGGGAATCATCAATTAGGTTGGGTATTTTTCGGCTAAAGTAGACTATTTAAGAACAATGGCCTAAGATCCTTTCTTAATCCAATTAATCTTCAATCTAACTTAGAGCAACAGGGCAAGTTCTGAATTAGCACAAAACAAATGAATTTATCAAATTTTCTCACACTCACATGACATTGCATACATTATCAACAAAAGACTCATAGATCATGTTTTTTACCTCAATGTACCCTCACTTATCAGAAGAGATATTGTCAAACACCTAAACATACATGGTTACTAGCTAACTACTTAATCAAAATCTTTGGTGAGTAGCATTTGAAAAAAAAAACACAAAAACATGCTACATGCCATAAGTATTGGTACTATATGCTACAAATATTATCTAAGCATCCTAAATATGTCGGTTCAACCGAAATTAAATATTCACAAGGAAAAAAAACACAGGCAAGAAAACCTCGAGATCAAAAATTAGGGTGGTTATGGACTCAAGCTACTAAGACTTCATTGAGGCCTAGAACTATCCACACCCCATCGAAAAAGATGTGCATTGTCCCCAATGCACAAAATCAAAAAAAGATGGAACATAAGGGGTCAAAAATATACTTGGGCACCTAAGCGCCAGTCTGTGGCTGAGTCTGGCCCCCTTCCTTTTGCGGGGTGGTTTACTCAGCAGTGGTACTCTATCAAAAGGGGCCAGCACCAGCCACCTACTCCGTTGCTCGAACTTGTCTCAACTCCTCATCATGCCTCGATTTCCTTAACGCAAGATCGAGTTGCTCCTCCTCTGTCATCTTTGCACATACATGTCTATCATCTGTGCAAGTTTTTTTCCATAAGGACAACTGGGCAGACTCCTCAAAGTAAATAAATCAACTATTGGCACCTTAGGTGTAGTCGATGGTAGTGCAACCGATGCCACTAGTGTTGCTGTGAAGTCAGCTTAGAGCTACTAGGTCTTTGTCTATAGAGCTAACAAATCTGAAGGTCGATGCTTGCCCAATCTCCGTTGTACCCTCTCCTCGAAGGCATCAATGCGGGCATCCATGATAGAAATGCGGTCCCGAATAGTAGCAACCATGAGTGCTTGCGACCGACCCTTCGAATCTGCAATAGCCTGGCGAACCCATGGCCTGATCTGGTGAATGAGTTGAGTCAACTGGGACTCAGCATGGGATAATCTCTGCACCAAGGTCTTATAGAAGCATCAGACATGTAGATCATGCCCCCCGATGGTAGGTTGTGAAGTAGTGGCCTCTAGTGTAGGAGCAACAAGAGTGGAGCACCTCATCAATTGCCTCAGGCTGCGGAAGCCTCTCCTCAGCAGCAACAACAGCAGTAGTGGTGGCAGTCTCAGATCCCTCAAGTGGTGGCGATGGGGCGAATAACTCAGGCATAGGTGGAGGTTGTGCTCGCGGAGTGCCACCGGGTTCTCTTCATCCTTGATTAGGTTGTGATCCAATGTATTTTGGGCCTCAATCATCCAGTCTAGCTAATGTAGTATCTCCACCCTAGACTCAAGACAAAGCTTGTGAATCAAGTGCGGGAATGGGATGTACGTGGACCTCTTCAATGCAGCCTCATGAATCTGCTCAGCAATAAGGTGGGCCCAGTCAATCTCATAGCCAGCGAAGATGCTGGCAATCAAAACTACACACTCCATCATTAGAGTACTAATAGCACAAGTCAACTGGATGCATGAACGAATAACTGCCTACCAAAATTTAGCGAGGAAACTGAGCGAAGTCTTGATAATATAGGTTCCCAGCGAGTGGTGATCCAAGCGGGTTCCAGACCCTGCTCTATAATATATGGATCTGGGGGCAGGGAACTCAGGACTAAATAACATATGGCAGATGGTCTCCTCTGATATATCTACCTGTTGGCCCTTACCCTCGTCTTTGTCAGTTTGGGCTAAGCGAGAGGCTTCTTCCCCTTGGGAAGAGTAAGCTAA
Source organism: Solanum medicagineum (assembly GCA_026153255.1). Taxonomy (NCBI): domain Eukaryota; kingdom Viridiplantae; phylum Streptophyta; class Magnoliopsida; order Solanales; family Solanaceae; genus Solanum; species Solanum medicagineum. Next base: position 31,436 of record JAPFFP010098980.1, on the reverse strand, counting down.
ATAGGGGATGCATAGGATGCATAGAACACCTTCACCATAGTCAGGGAGTATCTTCCAAGAGAATCTGACAGCCACTGAAGCTTGTGTCTGCTCATTTTGTCCCGGAGGCCAGTAACATAGTCAAGTCTGTCAGAAATAACTCTGGGCTCATCATAAATGGAATAGACTAGATGGCCTCGTTCTCCCTGCTGTATGCCCTCTGTGTAGATCTCCTAAATTCCCTCGACATGCCATTGGCTAGTGAGGGCATCCTGTGAAGATGATGATAATGGTGTGATGTAAGACTCTGCCTCTGATATGTCCTCAGAGTCTCCCTCAGAGCTGGACTGATGGAGTCATCTGTGGTAACCCGCTCTTGTCACTACCTTCCATCTAAGACTGGGAGTGTGAGAAACAAGAGTCTGAGCATGCCTAGCTTTGGCAACGAGTCTAGTCTTTGGTACAACAGCCTCTAGGTCCGGTGTGAAATCTAGGACCTCTAGTAAACCACTCAGTTGAGTGGTATGCTCATTGTCTGAAGGCTCATCCTTGAGCCTCCTTCTAATAGCATAATATCAGTGTGTTTAGCTTTAGGAGCCATTCTACCTGAAACATAGACATATACGCACCATGGTTAGCCCCACAAATCAAGAACTGAAATGAAAAATATTTTTTGAATTGAGCAGCAGAAGTGCATTACAAAAGCTTCTTTATGGGTCATAGTGGATGCTACGAGTTGTAAGAGCCTTCATAAACCAATGATTCAAGTGATTTTAGTTACTGGAAAAATCTACAAGACTAGGTACGACTCATAAAATGGTTTACGAGTAGTAAACTAGGTCGTAGAAAATTCCAGTGAGTACTTAAGTTCAGCAGGGATCTTTGAGACCTATCTACGAGCCATAAAGTGATCTATAACTCATAGAAGGTCTCATCTAATGGATACTCAGAAACATCAGGTTCCTGGAATCAGGCAAGAGGGGCAATTACGACTCGTGGATTGATCTACGGGCTATAAAAGCCACTCATGAACCTGAAAACTCAGTCACCCTGAGTTTCTAAGTCCACCACATGAACCCCAAGAGACTATTTCACCAAACAACTTATCAGCATCAAAGCAAGAAAAAATACACCCATATGATTAGCACCCACACCCGTCATCCCCAACATGTTTTGTACATATACACCCCATCGAAAGTGATTTAGCATGGATTATCCTATAATTTCGACCATTTCTAATTGATTCAAACAAGATCATGTACCTTTGTCATCACTCTCCAATTCTCAAACACAATCATTCCATCACAGAAGGTGAGTAAAAAAAGAGACACAAACAATTAACATTTACATAAGGCCAAAGTGTCCAATTCCAAACTTAATCAATAATTCAAATATGGGCAACCTAATTTCAACTAGCATAATTCAAATTCAAATAAGGATTTTGTGTCTAAATACCATACCTCACAATACTTTCAACTCCATCTTTTACACAAGGAAATTATAGGTCTTAGTTAAACCAAGAACTTACCAAGAATTGAGATGAAACTGAAAATGATGAAGGAGGTGAGTAGGACCCTAGGCTGGAAGAATTATTGCCAAAAAAGGGTGTAGGTGGCCAAAAGTGGTCACAAAAATAAGGGTGTGGGGTAGCTTGGGTTGATCAGTAATTTTAGGTCAAAAGTGGGGTCAAATAATCTTACCCCTCTATTTATATGTTGATCGGGTTAATCTGCAAAGTAATGAGCTTAGACTCTACGAAACACCAATTACAGGTTGTAGAGAGTTTTACAGCTAAAAAATCATGGTTATGTAGAACGTCTAAGCCTAGTTTTTAGGACTAGGTTTTCGCGGACTAGTCTACGAGTCGTAAAGTGATTTATGGCTCGTAGAGTTGGTCGTAGAGACCTTAACACTTAGCAAACTTTTAGAAAACTTACCTTGGGTCCATGACCCATTTACAACTCATAGTTTGATCTAAAAATCATAAAGTTGGTTCATGGACTGGAGTGCATATTTTTCTGCTTACTGGAACTCTCTACGTTGTGGGGTATGGGTCGTAAAGTGACTTACAGCCTGTACACCTAGTCGTAGAGACCCAACTTGATGCTCTTCTCAACCAAACTGGCTGACTTAGTCCTGTACCTACATATGGTTCATAAATATACTGTTACCCTATATGCAACTAGCCAATGTCCAAAAGGAAAGTCAAAACACAAGAAAATAAACTATATATGAATCCAAAAGCTAAAAATAAACCTATAACTATGCTATTACATCAAAAACCTTGTGTTGCCTCCCAAGTAGCGCCTGATTTATTGTCGCGGCATGACTTAGGCAGATTGGTTTCTCAGACTACGCCAATTACCTAGACTTCAATCTTCAACTCATTTGGATGCTTCATGGACTGACAGATATCGAAAACAACTTCTTCGTCATTCAACCTAAACCTGAGTTGACCAAATTCCATATTCACTAGGGCTCATCCAATGGCTAAGAGGGGTCTTTCCAAGATGATTGGGACGTCGAAGTCAACTTCGCAGTCTAGGATCACGAACTCTGCAGGAAACATAAACTTCTCAACTTTTACCAACACATCATATGGTATCCCTACAAGCTTCTTCACTATGCAATCCGCTATCAATAACGGCATGCTAGTTGGCATAGGGGCTCCCAATCCAAGCTTCTTGTAGACCACAAGGGGTATCAGATTTATGCTGGCACCTAGATCACATAGTTCCCTCGCGAACTCTAAATCTCTGATGATGCAGGGTATGGTGAAAGTACCTGGATTTTCACGCTTTTGAGTTAAGGACCTTATAGCAATAACAATATAATGTTTAAGCTTTTAGGAGAGCTCCTGACTCACAATGCACTTTTTAGTGATCAAGTCCTTCATGTACTTCGCATACCCTGGCATCTTCTCCAATGCCTTGATGAGAGAGATGTTGATAGAGAGTTGCTTTAGCATGGAGAGAAAGTGCTTAATCCTTCCTTCCTCCTCCTTATTTTTAATTCTCTGAGGGAAGGGAGAAGAAGGCCTAGGAATGGGCTTAAACCTTTCTGGCACATCACCAGCTTCACTCACCCCATCCTTGCCATGATCATCCCCTTCATCCACATCATGTGCCGCAGTCGTCTCCTGTCGAACATCTTCTACATCAAACAACATGGGAGGGTTAATCATGTTCTTTCCACCTTGAGTGGTGACCGCCATACACTGCCTTTTGCTTTTAGGATTTTCTACTATATTGCTAGGTAAGTTGAGTCGACACTTGACCAAACTATTGTTTAAGATGTTTGATAGCCATAGAGTGAGACTCTATTTTTTTTATTAATACATGAAATATTTGATTACATGTCCCTTAGAGTCTCATCCTGCATCTTAGCCTTCTTTAATAGGCGATCAAACTTTCTCCTCAATTCTGGAGTTGCCTACACCTGCATTGCAGTTATGTGGTGGCATATAAGGACCATTTTTGAAACCTTCTCTACGACCCCAATCTACATCTTTACCCCTGTTCATATCATACTATCCTCCACAGTTGTCCCTATAAACTCCATCTCTACCAAAGTTCTGACCTTGGTTTCTTTGACCTTGGCACCAATAGTCTTGATATGAAACTTGGAAATTAGTCCGGAAACCCCCTGTCTAATCTGCAACAAAACAAGCATCCTCATCATAGTATGGCTCCTCATAAATGGGTGCACGTGGAGGTTGGTGAACCACTACGTTCACTCATTCTTGGTCTGCTTTATCATCACATCCATACTTGGGCAAAGCTGAGCAAGCTGCTACATGATTTCTTCATTAATTTTGTCTTACTCTAGCCCCACACTGATAGCACTTGAACTCTTTGCGGAACCTCTATCCCACTGCCATATGCACGATTTGTTTTGACCACCCATTTCATTCGCTCCACAATCCTTGAAAATGGTTGATCTGGAAACATATCCCCTATAATAGTGTCAACACAGGCTGACTGTTCATATCAAGGGCATAGAAAAGATCTCCACCAAGGCATCATCAACTATCTTGTGGTCAAGGATGCTTCTGAGACATTTTTTGAACCGCTTCCAAGTAGTGCTTATTGAAACACTAGGAAGCACTCGTCAATCTGTTCCTTCAAATTTAGCTTCTTCGATCTAGGGAAGTACCTCTTTGAAAAGGCCTTCTGCAAGTCTATTCAGCTAGTGATTGAACTCAGCAGGAGCTCAAATAGCTATAATGCAACATTGCCCGTAAGAGCCAATGGGAAGATGCAAAGTCGCATAACATCCATAGACAGATTTTGTGTCCCAATCACACTCTTACAAACAAATGCCATATTGTTTAGGTGACTATGTGGATCCTCTGTTTGTAAGCCTGCAAATAGCCTACGGTTCTGCAGCATCTGAAGTAACCCACTCGAGACTATGAACTTTGTGTCTGCCGGTAGTGTGGCAACACAATAGCTCTAGTCACCTCTATAGCCAAAGGAATTAACCTGTACTGATTCCACTGGTAAGCATTGGCATTGAAAACCTGAGGGTATGGAATGTCCTCCAAAGGAGGTGGGTTCTCATTCCTAGCATCATCATTATTGTTCTTATTCGTAGATGTACTGGCCGTGTTGTTAGTGATGTCTTGGGCTATTTTTCTTGATGTTCTGTGGATCTTTGGATTAAAAGATCTAAGGGATTGCCTTGACTCTTAGTGTTGGGCATACACTACTCGTACACCCTGAAAAAGAACAAAAACAACAATAAAAGTGTAATAAGAGAACTAGGGTTAACACTCGAACTACTAACAAATTAACTAAGTCTAGTTGTATTCCCCGGCAATGGCACCAAAATCTTAATATCGCCCAAGTGACAAATTCACTTTAGAGGATAAAGCAGTTTCTGTCAAGATATAGAGCCTAACCAAAGTTAGGGTCGATCCCATAAGGAATACGTAGACTCATGAAAAATTCATCAATATGAAATCCGAGTAATTAACCGACTCAATTCCCCAAAAGGGGGGTTTTGCAATAATTAATGAGAAAATTAAACTATCACAAGAGAAAATCAATAATAGAGCAACTAGGATATATTGTTCCCCATGAGTCCCCAGTTCAGTATCACAGAATAACCTAATTCTTGTCTAGTGATAGCATGCAGGACAGTAATTTAGGTTCACCAAACCTTTGGTCAAAGGTGAGAGCTGAATTTCACTATGCGATTTGGCCATCTCCATAGTGTACATTACTAACTATTACCTATTAGTTCGAGTATTGCCTCCCCTTAGCCTAGTTCGGTTGATTAGATGAGAACACATCAATCAAATCATGTTAATTAATCTCCTTTCCTATTCATTGCTACCTTGGTCTAGTCAATAACACCAGACAGGTTTTAATGCTGGCCACCATCAGAAAATATGCAAAATAGAGAGAGTTATGCATATACACCTTCCAAGAATTATGAATTATTCGGTTTTACATAGTTAGTTCTTCGTGGTTACCACAACCCTTTTTGTAGATTTAGATACTCATTCTATGTGTAGATGAAGAGATTATTCATTGAGCAGACATATTTAAACACTTACACAATATATTTAAGAATAAGCGATCCAATGTCAGTAAGAATCACAAGCTTTAATATCAAATTCAATCACAAGTGTTCTCAAAGACTCTCTTATAATTTTCTTTTTCAAATATTGAGTTCTCTGAGTACTAACCCAAAACTAATCAAAATTGGCGAGAACTTATGAGAAATAACCTAAATGACCTATTTATAATAATTAAAATCAAATTCTAAATGAGTTAGGAGAACTGGTTGGCAAACTCTACGATAGAACTTTATGGCCCGTAATCGGGGTCTCGTACATTGTTGCTGGAAAATTGAACTTCTTCTTTACGACACTCCTTTATGACTCACATTATGGTTTACGACCTGTAAAAGGGGTTTCGTCTGATGAAATTTTGAAAGTCTTCATTCTCTGATCCTTAGGGCAGGAAGCCTCTTTTACGATTCGTACATTAATCTTTGGCGCGTCTGCATTTTCATAGAAGTAACTTTAGAAACTTGTCCCCTCCCTAGAATTCCATATGAAACCACCGTACGACTCGTAGAATGATCAACGGCCCATAAGGTGTCTCGTATAATTGCAAATCTGCAGCAAGTTCTGAAACATTCCTTAAAATCATTTCCAACCTATAATTCGCAAAGATAAACAAAAGAACATGTAAAAAACACTAATAACACATTGGACACTCATGAAATTCTAAGTTTTAAGTATCAAAAGTGTTATATTTTGGTAGCACATTAGTTGTGGAAATAAGGAAGATCCTAAGTCCCATTTTGTCCCCCATAGAGTGAGTCATGCATACCCACCCCTTAGTTTCTTTGTGCTATATGTATCCATACAAATCTTTTTCCTTATGAAATCTCCAATGCATGAATTCTACTTTTCCGTTCCTTAGAATTATGTGTTTATTATTCAATTATGCACTTCCAAACTGATGATGTGATTTGGATACTTTGAGGCATTTTTGGGGACTCTTAGATTTTCATTCACCGTGTCACTCCTAGACCCTAGGTCCAAGTCATGGCAAGCTTGGTATCAAAGAACTAGGTTTATAAATGATCCTTAATGTCTAATATGTTGCATCGAGTAGCGTCTTATTCATGAATATGAAGTACACCATGCCCATGAGTGGGAGTCTATGATGGCGTTCTAGGAAATATCTGACTTCTTCATCTCTTAGTTATGCTTTGGTTCGTTTATTAAGGTTTCCTAACCCTGATTGTCCTTTCTACATTACAAATGATTTTTCCATGAAGAGCTCCCCTACCAAGACAGTCCCCGATTAATGAGGACCAACTTCCTCAAGGGTCTATGAAGTGCCAGTTAATAATGGTGAATTTCATAATTTTGTTGCTATGCTTGCCCAAGTGGTGACTACCTAGGCTAGCTAGGCCAATCTTCTTCCTCGTGATCCCACTCTAAGTCTAGAGTAAGAGATTTTACCGGGATGAATCCTCCTAAGTTCTGTGAGTCAAAGGCTAATAAGGATGCTTAAGAATTCATTGTCGAACTCTATAAGGTGTGGACTATTATGGGCGTGACTTATGAGGAGAAGACTAAGTTAGTTGCTAATCAGTTGCAGGATATGACTCAAGTGTGGTATAGTCAATGGTTGATTGAGAGGGTCTTTGGTGCTGGTGTTAATTAGGAGGAATTCAAGTTTGCTTTTCTAGATTGTTTCTTACCTTTTGAACTTAAGTAAGCCAACATGAAAGAATTTATAAATCTCAAGAAGAGTGGAACGAGTGTGAGGGACCATGCCCTCAAAGCTCTCAAAGTATGCTCCTATGCTAGTGGCCAGCCTTCGTGCAACAATGCCCAAGTTTATTTCTAGGATCTCTAATTTGGTCGTGACAGAATGTCATATGAATATGCTGATTTGGGATATGGACATCTCTAGGCTCAGGTCATATGCTGAGTATATTGAAGAAGAAAAATTTAAGGAGAAAAGGGTGCATGCTTCTAAGAGGGCCCGTTATGATGGTGCGTTCTTCAACTCCAAGAGTGGTGGTGGTTATGGTCACTTCCAACAGGGCCAAGGTTCTAATGCAAGGTATGCCAATTCTAGGGTGCCTTCTCCATAGGCACTGATTGGAGGTGGGCCATTACTTCTAGGGTGTGACAGGTGCGGAAAAGATCACACAAGTGCTTGTTGGAGAGATTTGGGTGCATATGTTGGGTGTGGTGATAGGAGCTAGAAGGTTGCTAATTGTCCTAAATTTTCCTAGAATGCTCAAATTCAAGCGGCCCAAGATGATTAAGGCCAGCAAATGGCTCCACAGGGTAGTACCCTAAGACTCAATAAGATATATGTTTTGCATGCTCGTTAGGAAGTTGAGGAGACTTCGAATGTTTTGATTGGTATGTTAAAATTCTTTGATTTTGATGTTTATGATTTTCTTGATGCAGGTGCAAATTTATCTTTTGTGACTCCTCTTTTGGCTGTTAAGTTTGGTTTAAGCCCTAAAATCTTAAGGAAGCCCTTTTCAGTTTATACTCCTGTGGGTGAGTCTATTGTTTCTCGAAGAATCTATTGGGGTTTTCCTGTCTTTGTTTCTTATAAAGTCCTATCATATGATCTGGTGGAACTTGAGATGTTTGGTTTTGACATTATTCTTGGGATCGATTGCTTGCATGCTTCATATGCCTTTATAGATTGTAGAATCCAGAAGGTCATGCTCCAATTTTTGGATGAACCTCTTCTTGAATGGAAGGGTAGTGACTCCGCTATTAAAAGTCATTTTATTTACTACGTCAAGGCTCAAAAGATGATTTCTAAAGGGTGTATCTATCATATTATAAGGGTCAAAGATGTGGAATCTGAGTCACCTACTCTTGAATAGGTCTCGGTGGTTAATGAGTTTCTGGATCTGTTTCTCGAAGATTTGACTTGTGTTCCTCCTAGAGGGAAGTAGAATAGATCTCCTCCCAGATACGCAACCTCTCTCTATTCCTCCTTATCGTATGGCAGCAACTGAGTTGAAGGAGTTGAAAGACCAATTGGAGGACTTGTTAGAGAAAGGCTTCATTAGACCAAGTATATTGCCATAGAGTTCTTTGGCGTTATTTGTAAGAAAGAAAGATAGGTCTCTTTGAATGTGCATTGATTATAGGCAACTAAATAAAGTAACCTTCTATAATAAATACTTGTTGCCAAGGATCCATGACTTGTTTAATCAAGTTCAAGGAGCCACCCATTTCTAAAAGATTGACCTCCAATCCGGTTATCATCAATTGAAGGTTAGGGAGTGTGACATTCCAAAAATAGCTTTCCGAACTAGATATGAGAACTTTGAATTTGTGTGATCTCATTTGATTTGAGTAATACTCCGGCTATGTTTTTAGATCTTATGAATTGGTGTTCAATCCATTTCTTGATAGTTTTGTAGTTATCTTCATCGATGATATCCTTATTTATTCTTGAAGTGAGTGGAAGCATATGGGTCATTTAAGGTAGGTTCTTCAAACTTTGAGAGCGAAGCAATTGTATGATAAACTCAATAAATGTGATTTTTGTTTGCGTGAGGTAGCTTTTCTTAATCATGTGGTATCTGGTGATAGTAATAAGGTTGACCCAAAGAAGACCGAGGCTTTGAAGAATTAGCCTAGACCATTGACTCCTTCAGATATTTGATGTTATCTTAGGTTGGATGGTTATTATAGGAGGTTTATTGAAGGTTTCTCATCTATTGCATCTCCATTGACCAAGTTGACTCAAAAGAAGGCCAAGTTTATCTGGTCGGATGAATGTGAAAAGAGGTTTCAGGCTTTGAAGGATCGATTTACATCGGCTCCTTATTTGACTCTACCGGATGGCTTAGATGGGTTCATGGTATATTGTGATGCTTCTAAGATTGGGTTGGTTTGTGTGCTTATGAAACATGGTAAGGTGATAGCTTATGCATGAAGGTAATTGAAGTTGTATAAGCGTAATTACCCGACTCATGATCTTGAGCTAGCGGCTGTGTTGTTTTCTTTGATGATTTGGAGACATTATTTGTATGGGGTGCATGTTGATGTTTTCATCAATCACAAGAGTTTCCAAAATACTTTCACTCAAAGGGATCTTAACTTGAGGCAAAGGAGGCAGTTGGAACTCCTTAAGGACTATGACATGAGTGTGCAATATTATCCCGGCAAGGCAAATATTATAGCCGATGCTCTTAGTAGACTATGTATGGGGAGTGTGGCTCATGTTGATGAAGCGAAGAAGTAGCTGGTAAAGGATGTTCATCTTTTGTCCAGATTGGGTGTTAAATTGGCTGACTCTAATGATGGTGGTATTCATGTTCAAAATGGGGCTAAAACTTCTGTGGTTGTTGATGTTAAGGCTAAGCATGATTTAGACCCATCATTAGTTGAGTTGAAGAAGTTAGTTGCCGAAACAAAGATAGAAGTCTTCTCCCAAGGGGGATATGGTGTGCTTTGGTATCAAGATTGATTGTATGTTCCAGATATTGATGGTGTTAGGGAGGTGAATATGAGTGAGGCTCATAACTCTCATTATTCTATTCATCCGAGACATACGAAAATGACATTTTGATTAGAGGAAAGTGTATTACTAGCGTGGTACGAAATAAGGTATAGCCAAGTTCATCTTCAAATGTCCTAATTGTCAACAAGTGAAGATAGCGCATCAAAGGCCCAGTGGATTGGCTCAAGGTATCAAGATTCCTACTTAGAAGTGGGAAGATGTGAACATGGATTTTGTAATTGGTTTTCCCTAAACTTGAAAGTAATTTGATTCAGTTTTGGTTATTGTTGATCAGATGACTAATCGGCTTATTTCCTACTGGTCAAAGCTTGTACATCAAAAAGTTGGTGAGATTGCATGGTGTTCCTAGATCTATCATATTGGATTATGACAATAGATATACCTCTCACTTTCGGAGATTGTTTCAAAGAGGACTTGGCACTAAGGTTAAGTACCACTTTTCATCCTTAAACCGATGGAGAAGCCGAAAGGACAATTCAAACTTAGGAGGACATGTTGGGGTCTTGTGTGTTAAATTTCAAGGGTAATTAGGATGATCACCTACTCCTTGTTAAGTTTGCTTATGACAATAGCTTTCATACTAGCATTAGTATGGCTCCATTTGAGGATTTGTATGGTAGGGGATCTAGATCTCCAGTAGTATGGATTGAGATGGGAGAGATAGCTTTGATTGGCTCGGATTTGATGTTGGAGGCCATGGAGAAGGTGAAGTTGATTAAGGAGGGGTTGAAGACGGCTCAAAGTCACCATAGTCATACTCGGATGTTAAGAGGAGGGATCTTGAGTTTTACATCGGAGATTGGGTGTATGTGAAGGTTTCATCCACGAAGGGTGTAGTGCATTTTGGCAAGAAGGGCGGTATATGGGCCTTTCTGAGATTGTTAAGTGGGATTGGAAATTTGGCTTATAGATTGGATTTTCCTTTGGATTCGACTTCTATTCACCAGATTTTCATGTGTCTATCTTGTCCAATTGATTGGTGATCCTCGTATAGTTGTGCCTTTGAAAGGTGTTGAGGTTGAAGAGAACTTGTTTTATGAGGAAGTACCAGTTGAGATCTTGGATAGGCAAGTGAAATGGATTCGTAATAAGGACTTTTCGTTAAGGTGCTTCGGGGAAATCAACCTGCGAAGAGTACTACATAGGAGGTAGAGTTGGACATGATGAAATGATATCTCCATCTTTTCCAATCTAATCAAGCCTAAGGTATAAAGTTCTTCCTATTCCAAGTGGTTCTAATTCTTTCTCTCTTGAGTTTCATGACATGACATGTATACATGGGCACAAAAATGATTCAAAGACGCTTTAAAAATTATTTAAAAATGTTTTGATGTAAGTTTTAATGAATTTATGGATTTCAAAGTGATCAAATATGCATTGTGTCCTTGTGTTTGGATGTTTCATGTTCAAGTAAAGCCTTTCAAGCCTTGTTCAAGCACATCGAGGACAAATGTTCCCAAGGGGAAGATGATGTAAGGACCATGACTTTGTGTGGCTTTAATGGTGCAAGGAATTTGGTTCCGAGGTGCAAGAAATTTGGTTTAGAGAAGTTTTTGACCAAGGTGACGCCTCATGGGCACCTCCAAAAGTTATGTGACTCACCACAGGCCATGTGGAGGAGCCTTGAGATGACCCTTGACCTTGTTCATAGAGTATTGGCCTTAACTTTGGAGTCCAAGACTAAGGCTCACACCATATAAGCCCCACATGGCTCATGTGAGGATTCACGGGCCATGAGGTGCCTTGGTGTGGGTAGCCTTGGCCTTGAAAACCACACTTTGGCCAAGGCAATTCATACATGAACCTCATACGGCCTGTGTGACTCTTCACGAGTTGTTAATATGCCCAAATTTACACACCAAATGGAATAGTAAAGTGGTCGTTGATCAAATATAGAACTCAACAAAAGTTGAGGTCGTTCCCACAGGGAATGTGTGAGAATGAATCTATTAGCACCCTTTTCAAATGTAATATCTTTTTCTAAAATAACAATACATAAAGTAAATGGGGGGTTTTGGTTTTTGCAAACTAAGCTATTAAAGTAAAGTAACGAAAGAGTACAAAGACTACTGGATTTAAAACAATTAATGTGAAGCTAGGATTATGTTCCTCATGACATCTGATATGATAGTTGAATCTATGTGGTGAACTCATTCATAATTACGTATATAAGATCTGATAGTTATATAAAACCTAATTCACCTTTCGGTCCTTCTTAGATGTATTTCATTCATCAATTTTTGGTCTTTGAACGTATACTTATTAACCCTTGTTATAGACCCAAATACTCTCACCTTTCAGTCCAAAGTATTTATACTAGGTTACAACCCTAAAATTTCAACCATAGAACTCTTTTCCTAATCACTACATCCCTTTAGGGAATGTAACAAATACAGGCTTTCCCTAATGCATTGACTCGTTAAATAAGAAGTTCAAGTGAAGAATACTACGATATATATGCTAATCAATCCCACGATTTACCCCAAATTCATCTATCTTGTTGATTTGTCATAGTTTCCACAACCCTAGTTGTGGGTTTTGCCTAGCATATTCAAGAAAGATGGCTCACAAAAATATAAAGAATTCATGATAAAGAACTTACTATTGAAGAATTAATGAATCCATATATTACAATCATGAGTAAGATAATTGAAATCCAAGAGTTCAATGAAATTGAAAGAAAAATAGTGTTCTTCTTGTGTTCTTTGTCTCCAGCAGTCCAAGACTAAGTAAAAATAGGATAAAACTAATATATATATATATATATATAAGGAAAACCAAATCCAACTTAAAATAGCAAAAATGATGTTGGCATGGATAAGGGCCACTACATAGCCCGTGAGACATAGACGGACCGTGAACCGGTCCGTGAGTCAACAATTGTCTTCAATTGGTCTTTAACATATTTGTCTTCAATTGCTCTGTACTCCGCGTCACAGCCTCATGTGTAGGGACACGGCTCGTGTGTAGGTTTACGGTCTGTGAAATGGCCCATGACCCTTGCCTTGTACATTTCCATGTTGTCCACTTGGCTCTTTAGTCTCACATCCCACATTACGATCCGTAGTTGGTCACACGGCCCATGATGGGCCCCATCTCTTGTCACTTGCACAATTCTAATAATTTTCGATAGTGTTGGCCCATTTTCACGTTACTTAGACAGTGCATGACATGGACCATATCAGTTCTCATGGCCCGTGAAGGGTACCGTGGGACGTGCCTTAGACAATTTTCCTCCAGCTCCTTCCCACGCTATGTCATGCCAAGTTTATCCGCCAAGTGTAAGGCCACGGTGGGCCTCACAAATCGTGAAGTGTCGCATAAATCATGAAGGCTGTTGTGGTCCTTCACTTGGTTCCATTTCTTCCTCATTCGCTTGGGCCACCTCCACGTGCCCTCCCATGGTCAGTGTGAAGACACACGAGCCATGGAGGGCTCAGTGTACCAACACATTGTGTTCTTCATTGCGTTTATTACTCTATAGCTCAACCATTGCTCCATGCTTTGCCATTTTCCTGAGAAATCACCAAAACACAAATCAGAACAACAAATTTGCTTGAGAATGCGCAAAAGTCCTTCATTTAAAGCATTACAAGAGTCGTATTTCTATGATTCATCAACACCCTCAACTTAAAATGATTGCTTTTCCTAAAGCAATAACGACTCAAACAAACAAAGCATAAATACAGCTGCTTACTCAGAACTATGAATAACCGCATAACTTTAACACATATTCCCCGATAACATGCTTGGGAATCTGCTCACACCCCAAATGGACCCATAAAGATTAAGGTAAACTTCATACATGCATGGTCAGCCCATATAAGTTCAAAAATAAAGACAATCATGTCGAATTAGCAACCAATTAGTGCAAAGATAGTGCCTTCACTAAAAAGAAGTCTCATTCACGATATAAGAAGGTAAAACAGAGACTAAAATGTGGACACTCACTCTTACAAGTGATTTTCAGTGGACACACAAGTATTGACTATATGCGTACCCTTATTTTTGCCACCTTAACTCTCGAATGACCTTTTTAGGATAACATTCAAACTTTTGCGGCTTGTAGCGTAGGCTCAGGCTCGGGTGAGGCATATTTAGGATTAAACTGTCTAATAGGATCTACAAGACACTTACTTTGACTCAGCCATTTGCATTTCGGTCTCCAACACTTATTGCCCCAATTTTTCCAACTTTCTTTAGAGCAGGGATTGATTTCCGTGCTCATTCACTCATTTTCATTCTTTTTTCTTTTTCACTCATTTGTTTTGCTCACAGTCACACCCCACTTTCCTTTCTCCTCTTATTACTTGTTTCTTTCCACACTAATTTTTCTATTTTTCCCTATAATAGCCACCCCAGGAAACAACCTCTCCACCTCTATGAGGTAGTGGTAAGATATATGTACATTGTACCCTAGGTATGTTGTTGTTGGTGTTCCCTAGAATAGCCACTCTCAACAGCTTTTGGCTTGGGTTAGGGTTCACAATATCTTTCTAAAAGACCAAGGCTAGTATAAGCCACCCTCAACTTAGGCTTTTGACCTAGGCGGAGGTTCACGATGTCCTTGGAGGGACCAGGGCAAAAATTAAGATCAGCAGATAGATAGGGAAAGTGAATTAGGTGATTACAAAGAAAAGGTCTGTTCAGGCTCAACTTTTGGTTCAAAAGGGATAATTTCATTTGGTTGGTCAAATTTAGGCTAAGTGACTAGTCAACAAAAAGGGCCTAAGATCACATCCTAATCCAGCTCTTCAATTGTTTCGGTGGGACTAACCAGGAAAATTCTATCTTACAAGTGTGTCGACTGAATTATGCAAATAAGCTCACACACACATGGCACATCTTCTACTGTTAGCACCAACCAATATATTTATGCTTCATTCATAAAGATCTAACCATACAATGCATACCATGCTTACCAAAAATCACACAAGTTAGTCAGGAAGATATGCATGCACATATAAACTTTTTGTAACATTGTCAACTTGGGGCATTTTTTGCACATCAACACATGGGTTACCCTAGACTTCTATAAACACTTGTGTCCACATAACATCACAAACTAAACATGCTAGTTCTAATAGACAATACACTTGATAGGATAGAAACATGGCAAGAAAAACTCTTAAGTGGCAGGGTGCCCCACCCCCTCTAAAAAGACGATGTAGTGCCCTCACTACACCATAGCTAGAAAGAAAGTTCAAAAAAGGAGTAGAACATACCTGGGATGCCCTAGGTGTCAGTCGTACTATCAGGATAAAACCCTCCGGTGGGATCACTATCATTATAGGTCACACCCAATCCAAAGGTGCTCCCAAAGGCTCCTACCTTTGCTGCCTCTATTGCCAACCATTCCCTTTCCCCTTGTTCGACGGCTACTGGACACTGGGCTCTCATGGCTTTTCGCATCTTCCACTCTTCCTCTTTCTGTGGATCAGGTGGAGGACTACTTTGGTGGTTATGTCTATAGCCCTTGTCCTTCCTCTTAGGCTCCTTTGTGGGTGGCACAGGTGCAAAATGTAGTGCAAGTGGAGTGCCCCATGTCTTATCTAGAAAAAGTGCCACAGAGCATTAAACGGGTTCATCTAAGATTCTAGAGGCATGACTGGTGTAGTGCAAGTGTATTGTCTCATAAGTTGTGCAATTTGGGCCTTCATGTCATTCACTGTTTGCACAATCTTCTTTATCTTTTCCCAGAACATACTCCTGAACATATCATGGAAGTATCCCTCCAAGGTGTTGACATGATTTTGCAGGATGTTGATTTGGCCCAAAAGCTCAGTTTGTAGTTGTTCCACAGCTTGTTGTACATGAGAATGGAACACATTTGGCATCCTTTCGATGATCTGATCAACAATGGCCCATCTCTACCACTGGTCCACACCACCCTAGTTAGGAACTCATAAGGAATATATGCATACCCTTGCTGGACTAGAGGTACTACACCACTATCCATGGGCTGCTCAGAAGCCTCGTCTAACTGTGGGGAGGTGGTGCAACCCTGAAATGACAAGGGTTTCTATGGGGCCGCTTGGGGAAAGTTTGCAAGCCCCCCCGGATGCTGGTTCTAACCCGTATCAAAGGACTTTTGACGTCTTTAATTAGTGCAATATTTACCACACTCTTTGGAGCCATCTTTTTATCCAAATAATGTGTATTAGGGACACCAGCTCTTTTGAAAAGTGCACGAATCAAGTATGGAAAGGGCATGCCCCCTCTGTAAAATAAACCCGGTCCCACATCTCAGTAGCTATAATACTTCCCACATTTATTTCTAACTTGGCCATCTGACATGCTACTACAGAGGCATGTGAAGGTTGGAGCATGTTGTCATTGCCTGTGGGCTGCAATCTAGTTTGCACCACTAACTGCTAACCACTAAAACTTTGAAACAAAATTTAGAGAAGCCTTGGCAATAGGGACCTTAGGGTTTATAACCCAAGGCACATCAGCCCCCTGATTGGCGATCCGCTCTGTAATACATTTCAAAAGTCAGCTCAAGACGTCGCATCGGACATTCGCCCCTTATCTATGATCCTCAAGTTTTTGGCTATGAATAGTACATATAAAAGAGCCCGGTAATTTGGACCAAGTAAGAACCTGTTGATGGTGGTCTTTGAAATGTCCACACTTACACAACACCATAACATGTGCCTAGGGGGCAACCTGCAGGCGAGATACTTCTTCAACCTTCTAGACTGGTTACCCTATATGGAGTTTAGTAGACTAGCAACATAGTTAGAGTAAAACTCCTTATTGATGGTGTGCCTATAGTAACTAGATGGTTGTTCCATCCAACCAAACAGATATGATTCAAACACATCTTTATTCTCCAGGATCTAATCAAGTTGATATGTGAGGACTCGAACCTCCGGAATGAATACCTGCTGTTGGAACCCCCCGGAGCCCTTGGTCAGCCACTAATGAAATCACGTTGGCTACTGGGAATATCTAACAGCCCCGTAGAAATATAATAAGCCACCTAGTGGTTTCAGGGTTTGTCGTCCGGGAGACTGCAAAATGTATAGCTTCATCATCACTATCGCAGAGATCGATCTCATTGGACTGATCCTTAGTGTCATGCCCGTCAGCCTCTAGGGTTTGCACCTGCTTCTCTTGCTCTAGGAGACATCACATAAGTGGAAAGGGCTCAAGGGGACCCCACATGGGCTATATAACGTGACACGGTCTGTGACATGGCCCGTGGGAGGGAACTTGGCAGTTTAGTTGTTTAAAGGTGTGACATGGGCCGTTACATGGTCTGTGTGAAAGCACCCGGTCTGTGGGACGGACTGTGAGAAGCCCCATTTCTGAATTTTAGCCCAACGTGCTCACACACACAATTTTATGTAATTTCACACTACCTAATTGTCTTTACCCACACATGCACATACATAACACATTTTCACCAAGAACTATCACAAAAATCCTCTAACATCATGAGCTTCCATGGAAAAAACCTAAAAAGCTAAATAATGGTGGTTTTCACCACCAAATTCAACACCAGACACCAAATTAATGCATTATGAATCTTTAAACGAAGATAGAAACCATTTTGAACAAAGATCTACACATGCACACATGAAAATCTATACTAGAAGATGAAGAATGTGAGTGCTTACTTGATGAACAATGGAGGTGATAACATGCTTAAAAAAGATGAAACCCATGCTAAGATTAGTGCTACGAATCGTGAACTTGACCCACTACTCATAACAAATAAGATAGAAATTTTGGGGGCTTTGAGAAAGAAGAGAAGTGAGATAGAGAGATAGAGAGCCATGAGGGATGAGATAGTATAGAGATTGAAGAGTGAGTTGTTGGGGAAACATGAGGGTTTTCTTAAATGCCTTTGGTCAACCGTGTTGACCGGTCAACCATCTCTCTCCACACATGGCCTCACGACCCGTGTCACGTGGTACTGTCCGTTTGGCCATCTGTCGAGTCACGTTAACTATTTTAAAATACTTATCTCGTATGCTTGTACGGATAACACTTCTATAGGAGGCCTCACGGCTCGTGACACATGCCATGGTCCATTTGACCATCCTTGTCTAATTCTTTTGTGAAGCTCAACTGGGCCACGCGTGCAATCACCAAACGACAGAACTACGAGCCATTAGACATTAGATGGTCCATATAGGCCAGTCATTTGCCACCACTTAAGATTTTGCAAGACATACCTAGCATGTGCATGCTCCACAGGCAAGCTCTTAGGGCAGCAGACTTAGCACGATTCATGCGGTCCATCCACTTGGCCATACTTGTGATTTTGCGAGATGTACCTGATGACACCCCCCCTTATGTTCGAACCCACGGAGTATCCCGTACCTCACGGACTGTATGGGCAGACGTGGCACTTTCCTTGGCCAAATTTCTGGCCACTTTAGGCTCTTGTCTTGCCTCCCATCACACGTAAGCACACAAACCCCAAAATTAACACCTATACCTACCTGAAAACACAAATAAAAAATAAGGAAATGCATGACACATAAACTAAAGCTCCTTTATTTTACTATTACAATGCATGGGTTGTCTCCCATGAAGCGCTTGATTTAACATCGCGGCACGATGCAACTATGTTTAGTACTTAGACTTCGTCAAGATGGATGAACTCAATCACCGAGGCTTCATCTGTAACACCCAAGCATTGCTTCACTCTTTGCTCATTGACTTTGAATCGATCACCATTTTCTGCTTCTAGCTTAATTGAACTATGGAGGAATACTTGGCGATCTTATACGGGCCAAACCACCTAGATTTGATATACCTAGAAACAACCTCAATCTAGAGTTATACAATAGTACCTTATCGCCAAAACTAAAACTTTGTTGAGCAATATGCTTGTCATGTTAGAGCTTCATCCTGTCCTTGTAGGGTGTTGCACTCTCATAAGCTTCGAGGAGAAACTCATCAAACTCATTGAGTTGGTCAAGTCTCAAGTTAGCAGCCTCATCTCACTTCATGTTTAGCTTCTTCAGATGCCAGAATGGCTTGTGATCCAACTTCGTAGGAGATGGCAAGCTTTACCAAACACTAATTGATATGGGGACACACCAATGGGCGCCTTGTATGTTGTCCTGTAAGCCCAAAGTGCATCATCTAGTTTCTATGCCCAATCAGTTCTAGTCGCATTCACATACTTGGTCAGGATGTCCATGATCTCTCTGTTTGAAACTTCAACCAGTCCACTTGTCTGCGGGTGATAGGGTGTGGCCACCTTGTGTTTTCATACTCCATACTTTGCTAGCATAACACGGAAAACTTTATTACAGAAGTGAGAACCCCCATCAGTAATGATAGTTCTGGGTGTCCCAAATCTGGAGAAGATGTTCCACCTCAGAAACTGGACAACACTCTTTCTTTCATTTTTTGGCAATGGAACAATCTCCAACCACTTGGAAACATAATCCACTACCACTAGGATAGACTTCATACTACAGGAGCTCACAAATAGGCCCGTGAAATCGATGCCTAAGATGTCAAACAAGTCTACTTTAAGACTAGGGTCATGGACAGCTCTTGACGCCTCAAGATGTTGCCCTGTTGCTGACACTGATAACACCCCAGCACCTAGTCATGGGCATCTTTGTAGATGGTGCACCAGTAGTACCCATATTACAGAATCTTCTTCGCGTCTTGGAACCACCATGATGGCCCCCTACTGAGGAAGAGTAATAGGCATCCATGACACTCATTAGCTCTGCTTCTGGAATACATCACCAGATGATCCCATTAGCACATGTTCAAAACAAGTATGGGTCATCCTAGAAGCACTTGTGCACATCATGTAGAAACTTTTTTTGCTAGTGAGATTTAAGCCCCTCAGGTATAACGTCATTTACCAAAATGTTAGCAAAATTAGTAAACCAAGGAATTAGGTCAACAGAAGCTGCCAATACCTGCTTATCGAGAAATGAATCATTGATGTTCAACCAACCATTTGCTCTTGACTCATCCTCCAACCCGAAAAAGTGGTCTGCTACCTGATTCTAAGATCCTTTTCTGTCTTGGACCTCAAAGTCAAACTCTTACAGTAGGAGAACTCATCTAATCAACCTTTACTTAGCACATTCTTTGCCATGAGATTTCTTTAGGCTGCATGATCGGTGTGCACTCTTACTTTTGTGCCCAATAAGTAGGCCCTAAACTTGAAAAATGCATACACCACAGCAAGCCATTCCTACTTAGTCACTATATAATTCCTTTAAGCATCATCGAGGGTCTGGCTGGAGTAGTAGATAGGATGAAAAAATCATGTTTTTTGTCCGAGCACAACACCCACAACAACTCCATTCACATCACACATAACCTCAAAAGAGGCAATCCAATCAGGTGCAACTACCACAGGTCTAGAAATCAACTTTTACTTCAGGGTCTCAAAGGCATGCCAACAATTGTCATCGAACTGAAACTTGGCATCCTTCTCCAATAGATTGCAGAATGGTTAGAAATCTTTAATAAATTGGTGGTAGAAGCTTGCATGTTCGAGAAAACTTCAGACCCCTTTCAAAGATATGGGAGGTGGCAACTTTTCAATGACCTCAATCTTTGTCTTATGCACCTCTATGCCCTTATCAGAAATCTTATGGCCAAGGACTATCCCCTCCTGGACCATGAAATGACATTTCTCCCAGTCTAACACCAAATTCACCTCCTCACAGCATTGTAGTGCTCTGTTAAGATTCAACAGACAATCATCAAAGGAATCACTCACTATAGAGAAGACATTAATAAGTACCTCAAGGGTGTCTTTGACCATGTCAGAGAAGATCGACTTCATATATCGTTCGAAAGTGGCAGGGGCATTGTATAACCCAAAAGGCATCCTCTTGAAGCCAAAAGTCCTATAAGGGAAAGTGAAAGTGGTCTTCTCCTAATCCTCCAGAGCTATAGATATTTGATTTTAGCTTGAGTACCTATCCAAAGAAGCAGTACCACCCTCTAACTGCCAACCGATCTAACATCTGGTCCATGAAGGGCATGGGAAAATGGTCCTTCAAAGTCCATCTATTCATCTTCTGGTAGTCCGTATACACTCGCCACCCAGTGACAGGTCGCAAGGGAATGAGCTTATTTTTATCATTGGCTACCACTGTCATGCCACCTTTCTTAGGGACATATTGAACTAGACTAACCTACCGGCTGTCAAAAATGGGGTATATCACCCCAGTATCTAGCCACTTTATAATGTCCTTTTTCACCACCTTTTGCCTAAGTGAATTCAATCTGCTCTTGTGTTCGATGTTGGGCACATAGGTATCCTCCAACTTGATTTTGTACGTGCATATCCCTGGAGGAATCGCTATAATATATGCAATGGTCCAACCAATAGCTCTTTTGAAATTTTGGAGGACCCCCAACAATGCTTTCACCTCGTCATCCTGAAGATCTATAGCCACAATCATCTGAAGATTGTTATTAGTGCCCAAAAATGCATAACTTAAGTGTTGGGACAACTTTTTGAGCTCCACAACTGGAGGCTCCTCAATAGAAGGTTTGGATGGAAGAGTCGGTCTATTCTGCAGGTCCAGCTCTAGCTTCCTGTGGAGAAATTGTCTCGTTCTTCTACATTGAAAAGCATTCATGGTGTCTTTGTACCCATTGATAACATCCTCTAGGAAGTTCATCAAAAATGCTTGTCCACGCTCATCTTTTCTTCAAGTGGAATATCAAAAGGACAGTCATCATCCACATCTATGGCAGACATTATAGCCACATCTTTGGGTCTCTTCATTGCAGCACACACACTGAACTTTACCTCTTGAGTGTTCAATCTAAAGGTAAGATCTCCACGCTCCACATTTACTAATGCCTTGCCAATTGCCTAAAATGGTCTCCCAAGGATGATCAGGGACCTCGAATCTACTTGATAGTGCAGAATCACGAAATTCGCTGGAAAGATGAACCTGCACATAGACAAGCACATTGTACGAAATCTACACGGGCCACTTCACTGATTTGTCTGCCATAAGTAGCAGCATTGTAGTGGGTATTGGGGCTCCTGAGCCTAATTGCTTGTAACTACAAGTGGCATCAAGTTGATGCTGACACCCAAATCATAGAGAGTCTGTACAAAGTCATAATCTTTAATAGTACACGAGATAGCAAAAGCTCCCAGATCTTCCTTCTTCTCAACAAAGGATCTTGTAGCAATGGTGCTACAGTGATGAATATTGTTTGTCGGCTCAATCATGGCTTTCCTCTTCTTAGTTATAAAGTCTTTCATGAATTTAGCATAGCTTGGCATCTTCTCAAGTGCTTCCAATAGAGGGGTACTCACTGAAAGCTCTTTCAGCATAGACAAGAATTTCTGAAATTTACCATCTTCAACCTTCTTTTGTAACCTCTGTGGGAATGGTTGTGGTGGCTTGGGAATGGCCAGTAGAGACTGAGTTACTGATTTTTCTGACTTTTGGGTATCTTTAGAAACTTCATGCTCCATTGGTACCACATCAATTTCTTCACTCACTCATCAACATGCACCTCCACGGGGTCAGGTACCTTTCCTTCAGCTTTATCAAAACTTACATCACTGGCTACAATAGGGTCAGAAAGTACCTTATTGCTCCTCGTGGTCACTTCACATCATGTTTTTGTTCTAAAAGTGTCACTGGGAAGTGACCCTGCTTTTCTCTATTTCAATGAGGTTGACAGTTTCCCCATATGCTGCTCTAGTTACTTGATCGAGGTAGAATGCGAGTCGACCAGTTGCCGAACATTGGACATTTCTCCATTCATATCTTGCACCTCTACCTCAGTGGAGTATACCTTATCAAGAACCTTTTCCATCATCTCTTCTAATTTTGAGTTTCCATCACCATCATTTTGATGCTCACGAAGGTTGTAGTTGTCTTTGCTTTGCCAGTTTCCTTGATAATTCTCACGAACATAGTTTCGACCTTGGTTACTGGCATTGAATGCCAGTAATCCCCCTGGTTGCCCAAGAAATTTTCCTCCTCATCATAATTGTAGCCTTAATCATCAAGCCTGGGCATTGTATCCATAACTTTCACCTTTTCTCAGCCTCCATCTAGTAGCCACTTTGTCAGCAAGTCCAACTGAGTCAGTATTTGGGCGATGCTTTAATCTCGTTCCTCCTCCTTCTGTCACTATTCTGCAATCATCTCGAAGATGAACCCAGAGAAGTTCCCATCTATGGTGTACCATGCCCTGTTATTCTTAGCTAGCTAGTCCAAGATCACCACTATGTCTGGGAACGTGCTAGACATGTACGATCCTCCACAAGCAACATCAATGATATGATTCATCACAAAGTTGCAAGACCTATAGAAGACTACTTTCAAGTGCTCATCTGTGAGATAGTGATTGGGGAACTGCTTAAGCTTCTGCTTGAATCTCTCCCAAGTTTCATATAATGCTTCATTTGGTAGTTGCTTGTGAGACCTAATTTTATTTATGATCTTCAGTTGTCTCGATGTAGGGAAGAACTTCTCCAAGAAAGCCTCTTTTAACTCTCCCCAAGTGCAGATGGAATCATGTGGAGCTTATTAAACCACTTTGTCAGCTCGCTAGAAAGAGACAACGAATATAATCGCAACCTAAGTGCTTGCTGACTGACCCTTAGAATATCAAATGATTGACATATAACCAAGAAATTCATGACATGCTGATTTGCGTCCTTAGTTGCTGCTCTACTGGACAACCCTTTCAACGGTAGCATCTGCAGCATAGTACTAGTGCAGTGGGGAAAGCACTATTGCTACAGTGGTCCTAGCACCCTCATCATCATCATTCACTACTTGGGGTTGTTGAGGACCTTAAGTCCTCATATCGGGTTGCTGATGCAGGGGTGTCAGAAATGGTACCTTTCGAAGTGGTGCCTCCGTTGGCACCCCAATACCAGCAAGTTCATCATCACCCAGGCCGTCATTTCCCCCACCTGCAGGTTTCATGGCCAACTTTCTCTATCTAGCTGCATCGCGTTCTTGGGCATTCATTCTGCTGCTTGACTTAATGAGCACGAGCCCCATGAGTCAACACTTGACTTCCATTGGTCTTTACTCCGCATCATAGCCTCACGTGTAAGGATACACGTGACCCTACCTGGCTTGCGCATTTCTATGTTGTCCACTTAGCTCTATTGTCTCACAGCCCACATCATGGTCTGTGGTTGGTCACAAAGCCCATGACAGGCCCCGTCTCTTGTCACATGCACAATTCTTATAATTTTTGATGGCGTTGGCCCATTCTCACTTCACTTAGATAGTGCATGGCATGGATCCTATCAATTCCCACGGCCCATAAAGGGTACTGTGGGATGTTCCTTAGACAATTTTCCTCCGACTCCTCGTCACGCTGTGTTATGCCAAGTTCGTCATACCAAGTGTAAGGCCATGGTAGGCCTCATGACTCGTGGAGTGGCACACGAACTGTGAAGGCCCCTGTGGTCCTTCACTTTGTTCTATTTCTTCCTTGCCACCTCCGCGTACCCTCCCATGGTCAATATGATGACACAAAAGTAATGGAGGGCTCAGTATACCAACACTTTGTGTTCTTCTTTGCCTTCATTTCGCTATAGCTCACCCTTTGCTCCATGCTATGCTATTTTCCTAAGAAATCACCAAAACACACATCAAAACAACAAATTTTCTTTAGAACGCACAAAAATCCTTCATTTAAAGCACTATAAGAGTCATATTCCTATGACTCATCAGTCATTAGGCCCTCTGTATGGGTGTTGGAGTGTAAAATTTTCAAATATGGAATCACCATATTGAAACTTTGTTAGAGAAATTTTACCTAAGTGTTCCACCACGATAGGCCACACGGTCCATGTGACCCCTGCACGGTACGTGTGACCTCTGTAGGATCCCTGACAACATTTTAACTTCTATTTCATTAATTGTGTTCTTGTAATTTTGGCTATTCCTAAGGGTCATTTATGAATTTCTAACCTATCCTAAGTCTCTTAAAAGACCTATACTCTTTTTCTTTCTTTCAAATTTAATTCAACACTCAGAATTATTCAAACTCTCTCATAAAAACTCCTCTCAAGTGAACTAGTGAAGGCTTAGCTTTGGGATTAAGGAAGGGCTCTCTTCTTCATCAAATTCTTCTTGTTTCTTCTTCGTTAGCTAAGGTATGTGAGATTCATTCATGGTGCTTTTCAACCATGAAGACCCCAAGCTTTTTCGCACTTGATTTATGAAATTAAGCTTACTTTAAATAAGGGTCTTTAAGACTATTGTTTTTTTGATTTAATTAAGAAATTGGATATGTTTTATCGTTGAATTTAAAGTGATTTAATCCCTAATGTGTTGAATTGCATGATTATATGAAGGTTTGAATATGCATTGTCTCTTTACATTTTGATCTAAGCATAAACAACTTAAATTGTGGTTTGAAATGTGGATTTACTTCAATATCATATTATATTTATTGATAAGTTTGAATCTTTATTAGCCATGCTATTCATATATCGTTCATGGCATATGCATACATGAGCATTAGATTTTCATAAAATTATTTGGGGGTTAAACTCACATATGATTTTCATAAAAAATATTAGGTGAATTAATCTCACATATAGTTATGACAAGAACATGATTACATAAATGTCTTTGATATTGATCTTTGAGCATTTTGGTGTTTATACTGTCACGCCCCAAGTCCCGTTAGGGCGGACTGGCACCCATTGCTGATAAGGCTTGGGAGAACCAACCTGTATCATTGCACTTTTTATACATTTTATAACAGATTTCTATAATTTAACATGCCTTTATGCAAGTAAACAGTGCCACAGCCAAAAGGGAATACATGTGATCAGGCCGTTGGGGCCACAGTGTTGAAAGTACGAGATATGACCACACTTTAATTTACATAGTCTATAAAGCCTCTAGTTAAGAGAAGTATCGAATAAGGGTCGGGACAGGCCCCGCCTTGAATAACAGTACAATACAAGATATAAGCTTTAGACATACACAAAGCTCCGAAACAACCTAGAGCTTGGCAACAGCACCTGGATGCCCTGGACTCTACTGGGGAGATCTACTAGCACCTGTACCTGCAGCATGAAATGCAGGTCCCCCATAAGGGACATAAGTATGAGATAATGTACTGAGTAAGTAAGACATCAAATACTGTATATGAAGTAACAACTTCAAATGAAATATGCACTGGTGTGGAATAAGAGACCATCTTTAGATATAGTTTGGGATAATATACTTTATGTTCTTTATGTTACTTTACCTTTACTGTATAATCAGTGCACATCATGTACTATAAGTTACCAACTGATTAGTGGTAAACTATATCGGGATCGTCCCTTTCTAGGTTCTTCCTTAACCCCTCTAGCTACCACCCATGATAGGATCGTCCCTGGCTAGGTGATGCTTCTACCCCTTGGGCTACCACCCATCAAAAACTATATACTTTATCTTTCAATTACTTTTGAGATGATTCTTTTAGTGATCAAAATAATTAAGCTATAAGGCTATATAGGCAGCATGTGACATGTAAATAATCATGCAAGACAATACAGCAATGAAGAGAGTATGTTACATAAGCAATGAAATGCGTATGAAATGAAACAACTCATAAACTTTGTTTAGCAACAAAAACTTATGTACTTCGTATCCACGTATGTGCGTAAATTTGAAGGTGATTATATGTAGGAGCATATGAAAATGTGAAAGACTGGAGATATTGTTGCTTATCATATAGGAGTAGATAAATTCCTTTTACTTATCGAGGGATCGATGTTTCATTCCAAATTATACGAAATAAAGTAACCTTACATACCTCGTTGTGTGAATTCGTTGCTACCTTGGAGTGGATGCTTTTCCCCCAAATATTTATCTACATCATATTAGGCAATAATACTAGTATTAGCAGCAAAGAAACACTTCTTGACAGCCCAATATCATAAAACGATCACCCGGACAGCAAGCTTTCAATTAGTGACGCAAAGGCATTCCTTCAACCTTTTCACTTATAATCATATTTCCTTGCAGCCATTCTTATGTACACATCACATACAAATCATTTCAGACCCTTAACAGTCTTACAATAGCCCACAAAGCATAGGACATAACAATTCTTCACAACATACAAACAAGTCGCACAATGTTACATCTTTTCTCCATACTTCGACGTCAACAATCCCGAAACTGTTTTAACTTTATCTAAATTGTTTCCAACATTTTTAACACATAACACCAGTGTTAATATAGTCCAAAAATAGTCCCAAAATAGGGGAAGGTCGTGGAACAACATATTACAATTCTACACAACCTACAAATGAACAGCATAACGTCACCCCCCTTCGCTACGTTTCGACGTCGACAATTCCAAACCTTTTCCAACTATAACCAAAATGTTCCAACAACATTTACACATACAAATAGTGGTAATACAGTCTTATAACATCACTCAAGAGGTCATGAAGGACGTGAGCCAATAG
Source organism: Solanum medicagineum (assembly GCA_026153255.1). Lineage (NCBI taxonomy): Eukaryota > Viridiplantae > Streptophyta > Magnoliopsida > Solanales > Solanaceae > Solanum > Solanum medicagineum. The sequence continues at coordinate 3,989 of JAPFFP010098980.1, read as the reverse complement.
CTTTCCATTCAACAGCCCACAACTTCCAACCAACATCACATTTAAGATAGCACAATAAAACTCTTTTGTTAAATGAAACCAAAATCAAGACAACAATCTTAGGTTAATATCTATAATGAAAAACATGTTAAGAACATTAAATTTTCTTCATAATATAGCCCACAAACCATATAGAAGTCACTAAAATAAAAGGCAAGTGTGCAACAACTTTCTATGCACATGCTGTCCAGAAGTTCCAGCATAACATACTAGCATATACTTCTTGTATTTCATGAAGAAACTACACTAAATACACAACTATAATCACTTACCTTTATCTTCAAAGTTGCGATCCTCTTTCAGAAACCTAAAAGATCCTTTTGGTGGCTGCTCAAGGTCAAGAAACGTTGAGAGAAAACTCAAAGAGTAAAGCTAATTTTGTTTTTGCTGCCAGTGGAAAATGATTGTGGGGGCTATTTTGACCACTTTTTACATAGCTACTTGAACGAATTTATTTTGAACACTTGACCAATTAATAACGCATATAATTAGGCTGATTATTCAGCAGATAGTTCCCCAAAATTGGGCCTAAATGGGCATCACATCTGATGGACCTTGGCTGCCAATTTTTAGCTTTCCTCTTAATCCATTTTTGACCGAAATAGCCAAGTGGTTTGTGTTACACTTGGGCCCTTCTTACATTCTTTTTGGATTGAAAATAAGGTCCATTTATAATGCTAAAACATGGGCTAAAATTACACTCTTAAAATGGATTTTATCCATAATTGGATTTGGGCAAATTTGACGTTAAGCCTCATCTCCGTTTAGCTAGCAAATTCAAGCTAAGCAAGTAGGTCACTCACTTACTAGATTATTATTTCATACAAACACCTTAATTCTCTTACTTTCTTTATTGTTGTGATATCCTCAATTTAACATAAAACACATATACACTCTACCTCTTAACCGTTAGACTCCCATATCGCCCGTTATCATGAGAATCAAGCACTTTCAAGAATTGACACTAATTTGACCAATCCATATCATGATTCATTCACGTAGCATTAGTACATGTAAAATGTGGGGTGTTACATCCTCCCCCCACTTAGGAACATTTGTCCTCGAATGTTAGCACAATTGAGTAGCTTAACCATGTATAAACCTTTATTTAAACAAACCATTGACAACAACCTAAGTATTTAATCACACGTACCAATTAGTGTTCCAATTCTGCATGTTGGGCATCCTCTTTAGCTTCAAATAAGTGAGGGTATTTTGAGTTTCATCGCATCCTTGGCCTCCCAGGTTATCTCTTCTTCTTGCTGATTTCTCCAAAATACCTTTACTAAAGCTATTTCTTTATTCCTTAGCTTCCTAACTTGACGATCCAGAATAGAAACAGGTACCTCTTCATAAGTGAGATCTTCTGTAACTTGCACATCCTCAATAGGAGTGATACGGGATGGGTCACCTATGCACTTTCGAATCATTGATATATGGAAAACTAGATGAACCATTGAAAGCTCTTGGGGTAGCTCTAGCTCATATGCAACCTGCCCGATCTTCTTAATAATTTTAAAAGGCCCTATGTAACGTGGGCTTAGTTTTCCTTTCTTACCAAACCTCATGAACCCTTTCATCGGAGACACCTTTAAAAATACCCAATCTCCTTCTGAAATTTCCAACCCTCTCCTCCTAGTATTCGCATAAGATTTGTGATGACTTTGGGCTGTTTCTTGTCGCTGTCGTATCACCTTAAGTTTTTCCATGGCTTGTTGTACTAGGTCTGGCCCAAGCAAGGTGGTTTCTCCCATTTCAAACCATCCAATTGGCAACCTACACTTTCTTCCGTACAAAGCTTCATAAGGTGCCATATTGATACTTGAATGGTAGCTATTATTATAGGCAAACTCAATAAGTGGCAAATGGTCCACACAACTACCTTTAAAGTCTAATGCATAAGCTCGCAACATATCTTCAAGTGTCTGAATAGTGATTTCTGCTTGACCATCTGTTTGAGGGTGGAATGTTGTGCTCAAAATTACTTATGTTCCTAAACTCCTTTGGAAAGACTTCCAAAACTTTGCAGTGAATTGAGCTGCTCGGTCAGATATAATGGAGACTAGGACGCCATGTAGCTTGACTATCTCTTTGAGGTACAGTTTGGCATATTTTTCCGCCATATAATCACTCCTGACAGGTAGGAAGTGTGCTGACTTTGTGAGTCTGTCAACTGTTACCTATATAGAATCAAATTTCTGAAATGAGTGAGGCAAACAGACAACAAAGTTCATATTGATCATATCCCACTTCCAGGTTGGAAGTTCTATACACTACATATAACCTCCTGGCTTTTGGTGTTCTACCTTCACTTATTGACAATTTGGACATTGAGCCACAAATTCTGCAAGGTCCTTTTTCATGCCTCCACACCAAAACACTCCCTTCAGGTCATGGTACATCTTAGTAGATCCTGCATGGATGGAATGTCAGGAATGGTGGGCTTCTTCCATTATCCTCTTTCTTAATCCATTAATATCAGGCACACATAATTCTTTTTTGGCAGTAAAGTACTCCATTTTGTGTAAGGTCAAAGCCCTTTATTGCATCCTGACTCACCTTTTCCTTAAGTTGTCGTAGAACAGTATCCTCGAACTATTTTTCTTTCATCTCCATTACTAATGAAGACGTCGTAGCATTATGTACAATAACCCCTTCCTTTTGGGTTTCAAGAAGGCGAACCCCTAAACTGGCTAGTTGACGTAGATCCTTAGCCACCCCTTGACTAACCATGGCCTGATCACTAGTAGTCATAACTACCTTACGACTCAGAGCATCAGCTACCATATTTGGCTTCCCTGGATGATATAGTATATCAATGTCGTAATCCTTTATTAGTTCTAGCCATCTCCTTTATCTCATTTAGATCCTTCTGCTTAAAAATGTATTGCAAGCTCTTATGATCAGTATATATGTCAACTTGAACCCCATACAAATAGTGGCGCCATATTTTCAAAGCAAATATAACTGCTGCTAGCTCAAGATCATGAGTTGGGTAATTCTTCTCATGTGGCCGTAGTTGTCTGGATGCATAAGCAATTACCCTACCATGCTGTGTCAGCACACACCCTAAGCCAACTCCTGAAGCATCACAATACACCGCATACCCCTTGGTGCCTTCTGGAAGTACTAGCACAGGTGCAGAAGTTAGCTTATTTTTCAGTTCTTGGAAGCTCCTTTCACATGCATCATTCCATTGGAACTTGGTTGCCTTATGTGTCAACTTTGTTAAAGGTGCAGAAATGGAAGAAAAACCCTCAACAAACCTTCTATAATAACCTGCCAAACCTAGGAAGCTCCGAACTTCTGTGGGCGTCGTTGGCCTTGGCCAATCTTTCACAACATCTATCTTTTGTGAATCAACTCTTATTCCCTCCTCAGACACAATATGACCCAAGAATGCCACTGATTTTAGCGAAACTTTACATTTAGAAAACTTGGCATATAACTGTCGATCATGAAGAACCTGTAACACTTGTCCTAAGTGATTTGCATGGTCCTTTTCTGACCTTGAGTATACCAAAATGTCATCTATAAACATTATCACGAACACATCCAAGAATGGCTTAAATACCCTGTTCATCAGGTCCATAAAAATTGTTGGTGCATTCGTTAGCCCAAATGACATAACAAGAAATTCCAAGTGACCGTACTGTGTTCTGAAAGTAGTCTTAGGTATATTTTCCTCCTTCACCCTCACTTAGTGATACCCTAATCTCATATCAATTTTTTGAAAAGTATTTGGCATTGTGTAACTGATCAAATAAATCATCCATCCTAGGGAGGGGATATTTATTCTTAATTGTCACCCTATTCAATTGCCGATCGTCGATACATATTCTCAAGATGCCATCCTTTTTGTGTACAAATAACACTGGTGCACCCCAGGGAGACACACTAGGTCTTATAAAACCCTTTTCCGATAAGTCTTTCAATTGCTCTTTTAATTC
>JAPFFP010098969.1:0-19934 GCA_026153255.1 Solanum medicagineum | reverse complement strand
TGCAGTGCTAGTACATCTGAGACTTCTTAATTGGCTAGTTGTAAATAGCCCCAGGGCTATGGAACAAAGGATTATCTTGGACCTAGACCGACGTATTGATGATCCTGAGTTATAATAGGAGGATTTACTTCAGAAAAGTTCAGTCGCCTACATCTCTTTAAATAAAATCTACTCTAAAATCGGCTAGTAATTTAATGGGATTTACATGAACATCAAAGTACAGCACAAAACATATACATCAATGTCAATTAAAAGCAAAGAACACTAAGGAAGTTCAAAACTGTATCAACATTGATTAGATTACCAAACATGCATGATATTATGGATCATATTCAAATGCATAACGTGAAAATGAACAAGGGAAGAAAAAGGTAAGAAGAAGATACAAATTGTATATTGCACATTCAATAAGTAGATATTTGCAATATCGAGACATAAAATAGAAATGAAGAGAAAAGTTTATTGTTCAAGTGAAATTCTAAAATGTTGTAAGAAGCAAAGGGAAAACTATTATTATTACCATTTTAAGAAGGATAACTTCATTATTCTTCATCAATAAAAGAAGGATGACTTCATTATTTGGTGAGTGCTCCATAAAATACCCCCAACCTTCCCTAATAGATATAGGATTCATCGAATGTGAATTCATGAACAAAGCTGATAAAAAATTGTGTTGTACTTTTTATCACTTGGGGTAAGGGTCGCTGGATGCCTTGTAGGCACCATAGATTGCACCTTGATGACGGTGCTTTTGAGTGCCCCTAACCTTGAGGGGCCGGTAGATCAAGTTCTGGGCTTTCTAGCCCTCCAAAATTCCCTTTTGGAAAGGGCTCAATAGATCTACCAGATTAACGAAAATGACCAATGAACAAAGCGAAGGGCTAACTAAGAGTCCTTGCCCAACTAAAAGAAAGGATTTTCTGGTAGAATAGGGGTAGATAGCTCTTTTTGGCCATATGGATTGAAAAAGAGTTCTTTGGGAAAGAAACTACACCAGGCTCCCTAGATCAATGAAAGGTCTTTCAACAACAACATACCTAATGTGATCCCACACTGCCTTAAAATCTAACTCAGATAGGTAGAGAGACTACTTTCGATAGACCATGGGCTCCTTGACCCCACCGTCCAACTTAAGGGCTAATTAACCTTTTCCCCTTTCCCCAAGGAAGTATTGCACCTCAAGGATCATTTCCTTGCATTTAACCTCTTTCTCTCTCAAGATGGAAGTTGAATAGAGGTGAGATTGTGCCCTTGCATGTAAGTAAGGATGCCATCAACTTTTATGAGCTACCCACACAAAAGATTTATAAATAACATCAAGAAACGAAAGGAGAATAACATCAACATGATACATTATTCATCGGTTATCTCTCCTATCAATTAGAGAAAGAATTTATTAAACAAAAGGCCGAAAACTAAAAACCCCATTTCAATTTTTCGTCAAAGAGCTAAAATCGGTTGTATCAGGAAAAAGAATTAATAGGGAAAAAAAGAGAAGTTGGCATAGATGTGGTAAGGAAAATATTATCTCAATTTTTTTCTCAAAGGGGGATCCTTGTAGTAACTGGTAAAGTTGCTGACTCTTGTGGTCAAGCCCTTCCTCGGACCTTGTGCATAGCGGGAGATTTAGTGCATTAGGCTTGCACATTATTTTCTCCTCATGTAATGACCTAGACATTGCAAGACTTCATTGGAACTTGAAAATGTTATTTTTGGCAAAATTTCGACCAAGTTTCACCTCAAGGGAGACTACACGGCCTCCATTGAAGTGATACTTGGCCTTAATTTTGAGTGTGTGGCCCTGGTGTGGAGTTTCAGGTTAAGGAACATCACATATGGACCACATACGGGCCGTGTAACACTTCATGAACTGTGTGGAGGGCCGTGTGAAAGCCTTGAGCTTGAAACATCCATGTTTAGAGCAAAGTATGGTCACATGACCACCTTCACGGGCCGTGTGAAGGCTCACGAACCGTATGGACGATCGTATATATTTCAGAATGAATATTTCTTAATATAGAATCCCTATATCGTAACATGTTGTGAATTATTTTCCAAGTGTAGGCATACGGGCACCTACACGACCCATGTAGCTTCATACAGGCCGTGTGGCTTTTCCATGTGGGTCACTTTCGCTTAAAAATTTCTAAGTGTTGAGTCATAGTTCTGAACTTCCGTAAGGAGAAGAATTTTGGCTAAGTATAGGTATATGGGCTTGGTACATAGACTGTGTAGTGACACATGGGCCGTGTACCCCTCCTTGAAGTGATGATGAACAATTTTTCCTCCATTTCATTAATGGCATTTTGGTAAATTTAATTTATTCTAATGACTTTTTGGGATATCCTATGCTATCTAAAGACTTCCTAATGACCTAAAACCCATTCCTAGTATTCAAATTCACTCCTCACATTTGAAAAACACTCTCAAACTCCTCTTAAGAACTCTTACGGAATTCAAGCTTGGGGATTTGCCATGACCCGAACCTAGGGCCCAGATGTGACATGGCATATGGGAACCCGAGAGTCCCCAAACAAGCCTCAAGATACTAAAACTCGTATCATCGGTTCGGAAGCATAGTCAGCAATCAACACATAGTTCTAAGGGACGGGAAAGTAGGACTCACGCTATGGGGATAATTCGGGTCTTAGGATCTTTCCATCAACATGAGAACAAGTCACAAATTGGTACTTAAAGAAAACTATATACATAACATAGACTTAACCGTATCACAAAACATATAACGTGCAGAGGTTTACAAGATGTCCAACAACGCCTCTACATAGATGGGTCGGGGGCCAAGACATACCCCGGGCTCACCCTCAATACATAAGGAGAAGTAAGTAACATAGGTAGATAGATGGTGGTGCGTCCTTGAAAGATACGACTCACCACTACAAGTAAATTCGGAATCCGAACTAAATGTTAAACGGTGGATGGTCAAAGTCCTCGGTCCCTACATGGTAAAATCATGAAGGTAAGAGTATGCGTTAGTAAGTTTAAATGTACTAAGTACGCGGGTTGCGATGCATGTAACTTACCAAAACCTGCATATCAACATTAAATGACAAGGCACATAATATCGAAAGAGTTAAATATCAAAGAATATAATATAACAAGATGCTATGAAAGTCATGATGCATGGAATGCAAATGATTCACTTGTTTATATATATATTGGGGATGTGATCTCAACCGACATAAGTAAGACCAAGCGGTTATTACTTGGAATCCCTATGAAATCCCCTCATCGGTAAAGAGGTGATCTACTTGCCAAAGGTAGACCATACTTCACCTTACAGGACAACTTCCTCTTCGTATGAAGTAACCTTCCATACGGGACAACTCCCTCTTCGGATAGGATTTTCAAAGAATCACAAATCAAATCATTTCTTCTCCTTATGGGACAACTCCCTCTTCAGATCGAAAACCTATGCTAGACACATAGTTCAAGCACCCAAAATGCCCAAAGAGCCAAAATCAAAGATATATATGTGATCACAATATTGTCATAACCAACATTCTATTAAAATCATATCATAGAACATAATTGGGCTTAACCCATAACATAATTTCCATAAATTCTCATGAACATGAATGCATATCTATGAATAATGTGACAATGGCATGGGTAATTGAGATTCAATCTAAAATAAATAGTATAACATGAAATTGAAGTAAATTCATATTTAAATCCACAACTCAAAATTATAATATAATCACTCATGCTTAGATCAAAGCCTTAAAGGGGACATGCATACTGGTAAAATTCCATAAACACAAAGTAAATCTTCATGTAATGGTTTAAATCACATTAAAAATTCTCAAATAAACACTACCTATGCATAATTAGAATTTTAGGATTCATAATCTTCAAAACTCCATTTTAAAGTAAACTAGAAATCCATGAAATTGCTTGAAAATAATTTTGGGTCTCCTTGATTGGAAGGAAATTAAGGATCAACCCACATAACTTAGACCTTGAGTTCCTTGGAATTGAGTTTTTAATGGAGGCTTTTGAAGGATTGGGGAGTGTGATTGAGATAAGAATAGTGAGTTTTATCCTTTGGAACATTTTTTAGGTCTTTTAGGAGGGTTAAGATAGCTTAGGAAGTCAAAAAGGGTCATTAGAATAATTAGCATTTAAGAAAATGCCATTAGTGAACGGATGGAAAAATTAGCAAAGTTGTGCCCCATGGAAGGTCCCATGGGTCCGTGTGGCACACCACGGGTCGTGTAGAGTGCCTGTGCAAGGTACTTGGTCTACAAAATTGAAGTTGGAAATCAATTCGAAAAAGAAGTCTCGTTGCGACCACAAAAGCCTCCACAGTTCATGTGGAGCCTTACGGCCCGTGTGGAGGCTCGTGGCACCATACTTGGTGCTGGAAAATGTTGCCCAAGCCCCACGCCAGGGACCACGGGTCATGCACCATGCCACGGGTGGTGGTGAGGGGCGTGGCACAACACTTAGTAAGAAAACTCACCCAAACACCCACTATTCCTCTCGTACTCAACCCACGACCAGCCACACGGCCAGTGGCAAGCCACACGGCCCATGCCACTGGTCGTACCCCATACCTTAGGCCAAAAATGGCCTTGTACAACTCAAGACACCTCACACTATTCGTACAAGACACCACTGCCTGTATAGGTGCCCGTGGGGCTTCACTACATGGGAGGGTCTCACGAAAAGCAGTCATAACCCCTTCATCCGACATCGAAATGAGGTGAAACCAAGTTCATTGCGAATCTAGTTCAAAGGGATTTGATTTGACATATCGTGGTCCATACAATTCCAAATGTGCTAAGAGTTATGCTTGTTTAAAGTCAACCCTTGTACCGGTACTAGTGTCGAACTTAGCCAATGGAAAATCCTTTGAACTTGGCTTCACATAGGGGGCCCATGACGGCCTTAAACAAGATAAATAATCTTGAATATCCTAGTCCTTACATTATCTCCCCCTTGGGAACATTCGTCCCCGAATGTGCAAGAACAAGGCTTGAAAGGCTTGGGTGGGACATGTAACTTTCAAACACAAGATATTATGCATAATTCATCATTGGAAATTACAAAGCCATTAAATCTCATTTCAAAATAAATTCATTCAAAACACCATAAAAACCATTATAATGCACATGTACACATGTAACACCATGAGACTCAAGAAAGAAAGAATTGGGACTAATAAGAAGGAAAGGGCCTAATACCTTAGGCTTGAGTAGATTAGAAAAGGTGGGGGTACCGCTTCATCATATCCAACTCCGCCTCCCATGTAGCACTCTCCACATGTTGGTTCCTCCAAAGCATCTTCACCGAAGCCACATCCTTATTACGAAGTTGTTTCACTTGTCTATCCAAAATCTCTACTGGGTCTTCCTCATAAGACAAGTTCTCTTCCACCTCAATGCCCTCCGAAGGCACAATAATGCTAGGATCTCCCACCATCTTTCTCAACATGGACACATGGAAAATCGGGTGAATAGAGCTCAAATTTGGGGGCAACTGCACTCTATATGCCATATTACCAATTCATTCAATAACTTCGTAAGGCCCTACATATCGGGGACTTAGCTTCCCCTTTTTGCCAAAACGCATCACTCCCTTCATAGGTGAGACCTTTACAAACACCCAATCTCCAACTTGGAATTCAAGGTCTCTTTTTTAGCATACGAATAGGACCTTTGGCAGCTTTGTGCCGTCTCTAACCTTTCTCTAATCAACTTCACTTTATCCATAGCCTTCATTACCAAGTCCGGGCCAATCAAAGCCATTTACCCCAACTCAAACCATCCCACTGGGATCTACACCTCCTACCATGCAAGGCCTCAAACGATTCCATACCAATGCTAGCATTGAAGCTATTATTATAAGCAAACTCGATGAGTGGAAGATGGTCATCCCAATTACCTTTGAACTCGAACACAGAAGCCCTCAACATATATTCCAATGTTTGAATTATCCTCTCGGCTTGTCCATCGGTTTGGGGATGAAAGGCGGTACTCAACTTGACTTTAGTACCAAGTCCCCTTTGAAACGATTTCCAAAAGTTGGAGGTAAATTGGGTACCCCGATCCGATCTCGGCACACCATGCAACCTTACAAATTCCCGAATGTACAACTTCGCGTATTCTTCGGCACCAAAAGTAGTCTTAACAGGTAAGAAATGAGACGATTTAGTCATCCGATCAATGATAACACAAATAGAATCAACTTACTTCTGAGTCCGAGGCAACCGAACCACAAAGTCCATATTTATGTCTTCCCACTTCCAAGTAGGAATCTCAATGTCTTGAGCCAACCCACTAGGCCTTTGACGCTCCACCTTCACTTGTTGACAATTTGGGCATTCGGATACAAACTTGGCTATGTCGCTCTTCACACCATGCCACCAATACACCTCCTTCAAATCCCGATACATTTTTGTGGATCCCAGGTGAATAGAATAGTGAGAACTATGGGCTTCACTCATGATCACCTTCCTAAGATCATCCATTTCGGGAACACATAACCGATCTTGATACCGAAGTACACCATCTCCCCCTTGGGAGAATACTTCAATATTCTTTTCGGCAACCAATTTCTTCAAGACAACGAAGGATGGGTTTAGATCTTGCTTAGCCTTCACATCAACAACCACTAAGGACTCGGCGACATTTAGAACATGTATACCACCATCATTGGAATCGGCCACTCTGACACCCAATATAGCCAAACGGTGGACATCCCTTTCCATTTCCCTCTTGCCTTTCTCAACATGAGCCACACTTTCCATGGATAGCCTACTAAGAGCATTGACTACCACATTTGCCTTGCCGGGGTGATATAGAACACTCATGTTGTAATCTTTTAGGAGTTCCAACCATCTTCTTTGTCTCAAATTAAGGTCTCTTTGAGTGAACACATATTGCAAGTTCTTGTGATCGGTGAAAACATCCACATGCACCCCATACAAATAGTGTCTCCAAATCTTCCAAGCAAAGATCACCGTCGCTAACTCAAGGTCATGACTTGGGTAGTTACTCTCATGTACCTTCAATTGCCTTGATGCATAAGCTATCACCTTACCATATGGCATAAGTACATAACCCAACCCAATTCGAGAGGTATCACAATAGACCACGACCCCATCCATGCCATTTGGTAGAGTCAAAACCGGAGCCGATGTAAGTCGATCCTTCAAAGTTTGAAAACTCTTCTCACACTCATCCGACCATACAAACTTAGCCTTCTTTTGAGTCAATTTAGTCACAGGAGAGGCTATAGATGAGAACCCCTCAATGAACCTTCTATAATAGCCCCGCTAACCGAAGAAAGCTTCGCATGTCTGAAGGAGTCAACAGTCTAGGCCAATTCTTTACCGCCCCGGTCTTCTTCTGATCAACCTTAACACTATCATCGGACACCACATGACCCAGAAAAGCAACCTCACCCAACCAAAACTCACACTAGCTAAATTAGGCATACAACTTCTTCTCTCTCTAGGTTTGCAAAACCGACCTCAAATGATCCATATGCTCCCATTCGCTTTGGGAATAGATAAGAATATCATCGATGAAAACAACCACAAAACTACCAAGAAAAGGCTTGAACACCCAATTCATTAGATTCATGAACACGGCTAGACCATTAGTTAGGCCAAACGACATCACAACAAACTCAAAGTACCCATACCTCATTCTAAAGGTCGTCTTGGGAATGTCACATTCTCGAACCTTTAACTGATGATACCGGAACGCAGGTGGATCTTCAAAAAGTGAGTATCCCCTTGAAGTTGGTCAAACAAGTCATCTATCTTAGGCAATGGACACTTATTCTTAATGGTCTTCTTATTCAGTTGCCTATAATAAATGCATATACGATGAGATCCATCTTTCTTTCTTACAAATAACAATGGAGCACCCCATAGAGATATACTTGGCCTGATGAAACCCTTATCTAACAAATCTTTCAACTGATCCACACCAACTACCACACCAACTACCACGGGTCATGCACCTTGCCACGGGTCGTGGTGAGGGGCATGGTACAACACTTAGCAAGAAAACTCCCCAAACATCCACTATTCCTCTCTTCTACTCACCCCATGACCAGCCACATGGCCATTGGTAAGCCATAAGGCCCATGCCACTGGTCGTTCCCCATGACATAGGCCAAAAATGGCCTTTTCGAACTCAAGACACCTCATAGTGTCCGTACAAGACACCATTGCCCATATAGGTGGCCGTGGGGCTTCACTGCACGGAAGGGTCTCACAAAAACGGTCATAACTCCTTCATCCGACATAGGAAAGAGGTGAAACCAAGTGTGTTGTTAAGATAACTCAAATAGAGTTCATTTGATGTATTGTGGGCTACCCAGTTCCATATGTGCTAAGAGTTATGGTTGTTTAAAGTCGACCCTTCTATCAGTACTAGTGTCAAACTTAGCCAACGAAAGATCCTTTGAACTTGGCTTGACGTAGGGGGTCCATGATGACCTTAAACAACATAAATAATGTTGAAAATCTGAGTCCTTAGAGGATAAAGGCAAACTTAATTCTCCTTCAAATTTCTCTTGAAACTTCTTCATTGGGTCAAGGTGTAAGGGTTTGATCCTTGATCCCTTTCAATCAAGGAGACCCAAACTATTTTCAAGTAATTTTCATGAATTCTTAGTTTAATTTAAATTTGTATTTTAAATATTATGATTTCTTAAATTCAAATAATGTATGGGTTATGTTTATCTACATACTTTAAGTTGATTCAAGTTATAAAATGATGAATAACTTTGCATTTATAAAGTTATGAATATGTATGTCCCTTTAAGCTTGTTTTATGCATGGGTAGTCAATGTTATGTTTTTAAATTAAATTTTACTCATGTTTTACTTGAAATATTACAATGCATTGTTGGAATTAGTTTGAATCTATATTACCCATGCCATTCTCATTTTATTCATAGCATATGCATTCATGTTCATGAGATTTTATGAAAATTATGAAGTGGGTTGACCCCAATTATATTTACGTATATGATTCTGACAACATATTGGTTATGAAAAGAATGTGATCACATATATATGTATTGATTATGGCTCTTTGAGAATTTTGGGTGCTTGCACCATCATGTATATTTGAATGAGTTATTCCTATGCATGAGTATTATGGTTATGAATTATGATTTGGCATTAGAGCCTAAATATGAATTATTATGATGTTTGGCCTTTAGGCCTATGAATGCATTGAAATGACCTACTCCTCTTTGAAAGCATGTATATGTATATTTACAAGTATTCTTGTGGGATGACGACTTAGCACCGATGGATTGAGGGCTCCCTCTCTTTTCTTGAACTATGTGCCTAGCATAGGTTATGAAAATCCTATCTAAAATGGGTGGTATTCTGTTAAGGAAGGTTGCTTTATACAAAATGGGTGATGTTCTTGTAAGGTGAAGTATAACGTGATATGCTATATGTGAAAATTCTATCCAAAATGGTGATATTCCCATAAGGAGGGTTACGTGATACGAAACAACTGCTGTTCCCGTAAGCTGAAGTGTGATTTACCTTTGGCAAGTAGAGCACCTCTTTACCGATGAGGGCATTTTATCGAGATTCTAAGTATAAGCTCGCTTGTTCTTACTCATGTCGGTTGAGGTCTCATCCCAACTATATATGATCATTTGCATCTCATGCGTCATAAATTTCATATCATCTTGTTATATTATGTCCTTTGCTATATATCTCTTTCTATATTATGTGCCCTTGCCATCTAAACTGGTATGCAGGTTTTGCTAAGTCATATGCATTACATCCCGTATACTTAGTACATGCAAACATACTAATGTATACTTTTTCCTACATGATCACACCATGTAAAGACCGAGGAGCCTATCTATCCATCGTACGACGTTTATCTCGGATCTCAAGTTTTGCTTATTGTGGTGAGTCCTATCTTCCAAGGACGATCCACCAACCTTCTACCTTTGATGCTTTTTATCTTTTTTATTTATTTGAGGGTGAGATCGGGGTATGTCTTGGCCCCCGACCTATCTTATGTTAGAGGCATTGTTGGGTATCTTGTACACTCTTTACGTTATATGCTAAGTGTTGTATTTAGAATCTTGCTTATGACTACTTATGGATTATGTTGATATGAAATGATTCTATGTTATGTGCTGAAAGATCCTAAATCTCAATTCTCCCCCATAAAGTGAGTCATACTTACCCGATCCTTAGTTTTTATGTTCGACGTGTTATATGATTCCATATTAATCCCTTTCCCTTTGATATCCCAATAGCGCGAGTCCTATTTTCTCATCCCTTAGAACTATATGTTTATTATTTGTATATGCTTCCGAACTGATGATCTTATTATGGGTACTTAGAGGCTTGTTTGGGAACTCCCGGGTTCCCATTCTCCATGTCACTCCTAGACCCTAGGTTTGGGTCATGACGAAAATGGTATCAGAGCACTAGGTTTGCAAATGATCCTTAGAGTCCAGTATGCCGTATTTACTAGAGTCCTATTCATGGGTGTGAAGAGCACCATGCCCATAAGTGGGAGGCTCTCATGACATTCTAGGAATTGTCTCACTTCTTCATGTCTTATGCCATGCTACAAATAGTATATTTAGTTTCTTGATCTTGATGGTGTCCTTGCTCTATTACAGAACATGCCTCGAGGAAGAACTCCCAGACCAGCTCCGGCTAATAAGGTTCAAGTATCTCAAGGGCCTATGGATGAACCTATCTGAAATGGCGAATTCTGTACGGCGTTTACTATGCTTGCACAGGTGATGACTACTCAGTCTAGGTAGGCTAACCTTCCTTGGGATCCCACTATGGCTTCTAGAGTGAGGGATTTCACTTGGATGAATCCTCCAGAGTTCTTTGGGTCCAAGGCTGAGGAGGATGCTCAGGAGTTCACTGACGAGCTCACCACGGTGCTGAATGTTATGGGTGTCACTTCTGAGGAGAAAGTTGAACTAGCTACCTATCATTCGAAGGATGTAACCATGATGTGGTACACTTTGTGGTCTATAGAGAGATTTTGTGGTGATGTTGTTAATTGGGAAGAGTTCAATCTTGCGTTTATGGATCATTTCTTCCCACTTGAGCTTGGGGAAGCCAAGATGACTGAATTTATCAACCTCAAGCAAGGGAGTATGAGTGTGAGGGACTATGCCCTCAAGTTCACTAAGCTCTCCAAGTATGCTCCGAACTTGTGGCTGATCCTCATGCAAGAATGCACAAGTTTATTTCTGGTATCTCTCACTTGCTTGTGAAAGAATACGATACAACGATGCTTATTCGAGATATAGATATATCTAGACTCATGGTTTATGAGGAGCAGATTGAAGGGGAGAAACATAAGGAGAGGAGAGCTCATGATACTAAGAGGGCCTGTTTTGATGGTGGGTTCTCTGGTTTTGGGGTGGTAGCTTTGATCGTTTCCAATAGGACCAAGGTTCCATTGCTCGAGTGCTAAAGTGCTTCTTCCTAAGGCACCATTTGGTGGTGGACCAGGGTATTCCCTATGTGGCAAGTGTAGAAAGCCCCACACAGGTACTCGTGGGGGGATCTGGGTACTTGCTTTGGGTATGGTGATAAGAACCACAAGGTTGCTGATTATCCTAAGAATGTTCATAGAGGCCAAGGTCAGGTGGCTCAAGGTGGACAAGGCCAGCCGAGAGTTCCTCAAGGTGGTGCCCCAAGGAACAACAGATTTTATGCTCTTCATGTCCGTCAGGAGGTTAAGGAGACCCCAGATGTTGTTACCGCTACGTTAAAAATATTTGAATTTGATGGTTATGCTTTGTTTGACCTGGGTGAAAATTTGTCTTTTGTGACTCTTCTGTTGGCTGTTAAGTTTGGTCTGAGTCCCAAAATCTTGAGGGACCCCTTTTTTATTTATGCACCCGTGGGTCAATCTGTTTTTGCACATAGGGCCTATCGTGGTGATCCTGTTTCTGTGTTGCATAAATTCTTCCTGTGTTATCTTGTTGAACTAGAAATGTTTCACTTTTACGTGATTCTTGGGATGGATTGGTTGCATGCATCGTATGCCTTTATTGATTGTAGAACTCAGAGAGTCAAGTTCCAACCTCCAAATGAACTCGTTCTTGAATGAAAGGGTAGTGACTCCGCTATTAAGGGTCAGTTTATTTCTTACCTTAAGTCTCAGAAGATGATCTCCAAGAGGTGTATTTATCACATTGTGAGGGTCAAGGATGTGGAGTTTGAGCTACCTACTCTTGAATCAGTTCTGATGGTGAATGAGTTTCCGAATGTGTTCTGTGAAAAGTTGCCCGATGTTCCTCCTGAAAGGGAAGTATACTTCTCTCGGATACTTAACCTATCTCGATTCCCCCTTATTGAATGGCACCAGCTGAATTGAAGGAATTGAAAGATCAGTTGAATGATTTATAGGAGAAATGTTTCATCAGGCCAAGTATATCTCCATTAGGTGCTCCGGTGTTATTTGTAAGAAAAAAAGATGGATCTCTTCGGATGTGTATTGACTATAGGCGGTTGAATAAGTTGACCATCAAGAATAAGTATATGTTGCCTAAAATCGATGACTTGTTTGATCAACTTCAAGAGGCCACTCATTTCTCAAATATTGACCTCCATTTTGGGTGTCATCAGTTGAAGGTTAGAGAGTGTGACATTCCCAAGATGGCTTTTCGGATTAGGTATGGCTACTTTGAATTCATGGTGATATCATTTGGTTTAACTAATGCTCCAGTCATGTTTATGGATCTTATGAATCGGGTGTTCAAAACATTCCTTGATAGCTTTGTGGTTGTCTTCATTGATGATATTCTCATTTATTCCCGAAGTGAGCGAGAGCATATGGATCATTTCAGATTGGTTCTTCAAACCTTGAGGGAGAAGAAGTTGCATGCTAAGTTTAGCAAATCTTAGTTTTGGTTAGGTGAGGTAGCCTTTCTTGGCCATTTAGTGTCCGATGATGGTATAAAGGTGGACCTGAAGAAGAATAAGGCCATAAAGAATCGGCCTAAACCATTGACTCCTTTAGACATTCAAAGTTTTCTCGGGTTGGCTAGCTATTACAGGAGGTTCATGGAGAGGTTCTCATCTATTGCATCTCCATTGACTAAATTGACCCAAAAGAAGGTTAAGTTTGTGTGGTCAGATGAATGTGAGAGAAGCTTTCAGACCTTAAAGGATCGGCTCCTGTGTTGACTCTACCAAATGTTTTGGATGGATTCAT
This sequence comes from Solanum medicagineum, assembly GCA_026153255.1. Lineage (NCBI taxonomy): Eukaryota > Viridiplantae > Streptophyta > Magnoliopsida > Solanales > Solanaceae > Solanum > Solanum medicagineum. The sequence continues at coordinate 6,718 of JAPFFP010098969.1, read as the reverse complement.
GGTGTATTATGATTCTTTCAAATAGGGTTGCGGCGTGTGCTTATGCAACATGGTAAAGTGATAGCCTATGCGTCCAAACAGTTGAAGGTGCATGAGCATAATTACCCGACTTATGATCTTGGCAGTAGTATTTACCTTGAAAATTTGGAGACACTATTTGTATGGGGTATATGTTGATGTTTCACCAATCACAAGAGTTTGCAATACGTGTTCACCCAAAGAGATCTTAACTTGAGGCAAAGAAGATGGTTGGAACTTCTCAAGGACTATGACATGAGTGTGCAATATCACCCTTGCAAGTCGAATATGGTAGCCGTTGCTCTTATTAGACTATCAATGGGTAGTGTGGCTTATGTTGAGAAGGAGAAGAAGGATTTAGCAAGGGATGTTCACTGGTTTGCTAGGTTGGGTGTTAGGTTGGCTGATTCCAATCATAGTGGTATTCTTGTTCATAATAGGGCCGAATCCTTAGTGGTGGTTGATGTAAAAGCTAAGCAAGATCCAGATCCATCATTGGTTGAGTTGAAGAAGTTTATTGCCGACAAGAATATAAATGTTTTCTCCCAAGGAGAGATGATGTACTTCGGTATCAACATTGGTTATGTGTTCTGGATATAGATGATCTTAGGGGAGTAATCATGATTGAAGCCCATAACTCTTATTATTCTATTCATCCTGGATCTACTAAGATGTATCAGGACTTGAAGGAAATGTATTGGTGGCATAGTATGAAGAAGGATATAGCCAAGTTTGTGTCTGAATGTCCTAATTGTCAACAAGTGAAGGTAGAGCACCAAAGGCCCGGTGGGTTGACTCAGGAATTGAGATTCTTACTTGGAAGTGGGAAGATGTGAATATGGATTTTGTGGTTGGTTTGCCTCGGACACGGAAGCAATTTGACTTCATTTGGTTTATCGTCGACCGGATGACTAAGTTGCTCATTTCTCACCTGTGAAGGCTAATTTTGGTGTTGAAGATTATGCAAGTTTGTACATATGAGATTTGGTAAGGTTGCATGGTGTGCCTAGGTCTGTTCTGATCGGTAATAAATACCGGGACTTTGCAATATCATATCGGGTATTGGTACCCAATTTACTTCTCAATTTTGGAGGTCGTTCCAAAGGGGACTTGGTACTAAGGTTAAGTTGAGCACCGGTTTTCATCCTCAAACCAATGGACAAGCCAAGAGGAAAATACAAACCTTCGAGGATATGTTGAGGGCTTGTGTGTTGGAGTTCAAAAGAAATTGGGGTGACTATCTTCCACTCATTGAGTTTGCTTATAATAATAGTTTTCATGCTAGCATTAGTATGGCACCGTTTGAGGCTTTGTATGGTAGGAGATGTAGGTCTCCAGTTGGGTGTTTTGAGTGAAGAGAGATGGCTTTGGTTGGACCAGATTTGATGTTTGAGTCTATGGAGAAGGTGAAGTTGATTAGAGAAAGGTTGAAGACGGCCCAAAGTCACCAAAAGTCCTATTCAAATGTTAGGAAGAGGGACATTGAGTTTCATGCTGGAGATTGCGTGTATGTGAAAGTTTCACCTAGGAAAGGTGTGATACGTTTTGGCAAGAAGGGTTACCCCCGGTATGTAGGCCCTTATGAGGTTGTGGAGCGAATTAGGAATGTGGCTTATAGGTTGGAGTTGCCTTCGAATTTGAGCTCTATTCAACCAGTTTTCCATGTGTCTATGTTGAGGAAGTGGATTGGTGGTCCTAGTACTATTGTGCCCTTGGAAGGTGTTGAGGTCGAGGAGAACTTATCCTATGAGGAAGTTCCAGTAGAGATTTGGGATAGACAAGTAAAATGGCTTCGTAATAAAGATGTGGCTTCGGTTAAGGTACTTTGGAGTAACAACATGTGGAGAGTGCTACATGGGAGGCAGAGTTTGACATGATGAAGTGATACCCCTATCTTTTCCAATCAACTCAAGCCTAAGGTATTAGGTTCTTCCTTCTCCAAGTGGTCTTAATCCTTTCATTCTTGAGCCTCATGGAATGACATGCTAACATGTGCATTGAAATGATTTTATGGTGTTTTGAATGATTTAAATATGTTTCAATATGAGTTTTAATGACTTTATGATCTTCAAATGATGAACTATGCATCTATGCATTGTATCTTGTTTTGGTAAGTTTCATGATTTCTGTCAAGCCTTGTTTTTGCACATTTGAGGACGAATGTTCCCAAGGGGAAGATGATGTAATGACCTAGATATTGTAGGACTTCATTGAAACTTGAAAAATGTCATTTTTGGAAAAATTTGGACCAAACGTCACTTCAAGGGAGACTACACGGTCCATGTCAAGTGAAGTGATACTTGGCCTTAATTTTGAGTGTGTGGCCTTGGTATGGAGTTTCAGGCTAAGGCACATCACACTTGGACCCCACACGGGCCATGTGACACTTCACGAACTGTGTGGAGGGCGATATGATGGCCTTGAGCTTGAAACATCCACGTTTGGAGAAAAGTATGGTCACATGGCCACCTTCATGGGCCGTGAGAAGGCTCACGGGCTGTATGGCTGACCGTATAGCTTTCGGAATGAAAATTTTTCTAAGTACAGAATCACCGTTTCTTAACTTGTTGTGAATATTTTTCCAAGTGTAGGCATACGAGCACCTACACAACTCATGTAGCTTCACATGGGCCATGTGGGTGACTTTCGCTTAAAAATTTATAAGTGTTGAGTCATGGTTCCGAACATCCGTAAAGAGAAGAATTTTGTCTAAGTATGGGTATACGGGCTAGGTACATGGACTGTGTAGTGCGCCACGGGCCGTGTCCCCCTCCTTGAAGTGACAACAAGCAATTTTTCCATCCATTTCATTAATGGCGTTTTCATAAATTTAATTTATTCTAATGACTTTTTGGGACTTCCTATGCTATCTAAAGACCACCTTATGACCTAAACCCCTTTCCTAATATTCAAATTCACTCCTCACATATGAAAAACACTCTCAAACTCCTTTCAAGAACTTTTTTGGGATTCAAGCTTGGGGATCAAGGCAAACTCAATTCTCCTTCAAATTTCTCTTGAAACTTCTTCATTGGGTCAAGGTATGAGGGTTTCATCCCTGATTCCTTTCAATCAAGGAGACCCAAACTATTTTCAAGCAATTTTCATGAATTCTTAGTTTACTTTAAATTGAGGTTTTAAATATTATGATTCCTTAAATTCAAATAATGTATGGGTTATGTTTATTTACTGACTTTAAGTTGATTTAAGTAATAAATTGATTAATTACATTGCATTTATGAAAATATGAATATGTATGTCCCTTTAAGCTTGTTTTTATGAATGGTTAGTCAATATTATGTTTTTAAATTAAATTTTACTCATGTTTTACTTGAAATCTTACAATGTGTTGTTGGAATTTGTTTAGATCTATATTACCCATGCCATCCTCATATTACTCGTAACATATGCAATCATGTTCATGGGATTTATGAAAATTATGAAGTGGGTTGAGACAAATTATGTTACATATATGATTTTGACAAAATATTGCTTATGACAAGAATGTGATCACATATATGTCTATTGATTATGGCTCTTTGAGCATTTTGGGTGCTTACGCCATCCTGTATATTTGAATCAGCTATTCCTATGCATGAGTACTATAGTTATGAATTATGATTTGGCATTTGCGCCTAAATATGAATTATTATGGATGATGTTTGTCCTTTAGGCCTAAGAATACATTGAAATGATGTGATAAGACTTACTCCTCTTTGAAAGCATGTATATGTATATTTACAAGTACTATTGTGGGATGACAACTTAGCACCGATGGATTGAGGGCTCCCTCTCTTCCTTTGAACTATATGCCTAGCATAGGTTATGACAATCCTATCCGAAATGGGTCATGTTCCTGTAAGGAAGGTTGCTTCATATAAAATGGGTGATGTTCCCATAAGGTGAAGTATAATATAATAGGCTATATATTAAAATCCTATCCGAAATGGGTGATGTTCCGGTAAGGTGAAGTATGGTTTAACTTTGGCAAGTAGACCACCTCTTTACCTATGAGGAAATTTCATCGGGATTCCAAGTAATAGCTCGTTTGGTCTTACTCATGTCGGTTGAGGTCACATCCCCACTATATATGAGCATTTGCATCTCATACCTCATGAATTTTATAGCATCTTATTATATTACATCCCTTGCTATATATGTCTTTCTATATTATGTGCCCTTGCCATCTAACATGGTATGCAAGTTTTGGTAAGTCATATGCATTACATCCTGCATATTTAGTACATTCAAATATACTAACTCATACTTTTGCCTACATTATCTTACCACGTAGGGCCCGAGGAGCCTATCTATCCACAGTACGACGTTTAGCTCGGATCTCAAGTTTTGCTAGTTGTGGTGAGTCCTATCTTCCAAGGACGATCCACCAACCTTCTACCTATGGTACTTTTTATCTCTTTTATTTACTTGAGGGTGAGCCCGAGATATGTCTTGGTCCCCGACCTATGTTATGTTAGAGGCATTGTTGGGCATCTTGTATACTCTTTACGTTATATGCTAAGTGTTGTAATTGGAATCTTGCTTATGACTACTTATGGATCATGTTGATATGAAATGATTTTATGTCATGTGCCAAAATTTCCTAAGTCCCGATTTTCCCCCATTCAGTGAGTCATACTTACCTGCTCCTTAGTCTTTATGTGGTACGTGTTATGTGATTCCATGTTAATCCCTTTCCCTTTGATATCCCCATAGCATGAGTCCTATTTTCTCATCCATTAGAACTATGTGTTTATTATTTCTATATGCTTCCGAACCAATGATGTGATTATGGGTACTTTGAGGCTTGTTTGGGAACTCTTTGGTTCCCATCCACCATGTCACTCCTAGACCCTAGGTCCGGGTCGTGACATCTCATTTAACCTCGATCTCTACACAAACACTATTAAAACCAAATAAAGATAAAAAGATGCATTTAGAAGGTTAGATACACCATTGAGAATATACTTATTGAGATACTAAGTAAGGTTGTATTTATTTTGTTTCTACCATAACTATAGTCAAACACATGGAAGTGGGCATTCTAGTATTACACAGTCCCACCCTTAATTATACTCAATTGTTTTTACCTGGCAAAATTCACATACTCTAATACTTCAATAGAAAACATTTTCCGTCATACCGTGCACAATTTTAAGGTACAAGTGGCAACAGGAAGATGGGTATTCATCAAAAAGTATTCTTACAAACATAGTCCTGTGCAAGTCTTTAAGGGCCTTTTTTGACGTGAATAATTTTCATTTTTCCCAGAATTGTATTTTTGGAAACATGTTTGGACATAGAATTGTTAGAAGATCATGTTTTCACGTTTTCACGTCAAATCACTCATGAAAATTCAACACTTTTCGAAGTTGCATACCTGTCCGACGACAATCCGATTTCCAATTTCCAATTTGTATACATGTCCAAATACAACAGTTTTCACGTTTTCACTCCAACACTTTTTTCAAATAATACCTTTTCTCTTTTACGAATTACATATTAAACGTCTGTTAAAATAGTATAAGCCCTTGTAATATCTAAATATTGATGGAGACTCCCTTCAGAGGTGGAATTAAAGTTTCGATTACAGGTTTGATCCAAACCCTAGATATGTTTTTAAACATTCATTACTATGTACAAATTGTTACCCCCTCCATCCTAATTTATGTGACACTTTTTGAATTTTAATTCTAAATTGTCAATTACTGTGACTTATAATACTTTTTATGTAGCTTTCCATTATATAACTTTCATTTCAAAATTTTTGAAGATTCCATGCGTAAATTTTTGGTCAAACTTAAACTTTTTGATTCAAGTAAAAGAAAAATTAAGTGGCACATAAATTAGGGCATGAGGAGTAACTTAGAACACAATAAATTAGAGGGACTAGAATCCTAGACCCACAAACTTAAAATCTTTGGAGTCTCCCTCTGCCCCCACAATGAATGCTCATGGACATTGGCAAGTCAATAAGATGAATTTGAGATAAAACTATGTTTCGTAGTCCTACACCCTTCTTTAATGCTTCTTCTCGAAGAAAAGCAAGGAAATGACCTAGTTGAATCAGCTATAAGAATACTATATAGCAATTTCCCTCTATGATGACCGGAATCCAATATTCACAGGATTCATTAGGGATGAGTTTTAAATCGGTCCTCGACTTAGTAAAGCTCTCTTTGGTTCTACTTTTTTTTATTCGGGTTTAGAACCGAAGATGTATGGGAAAACTCACATATACAAAATTCCTTTATAATTAAAATACATTCATAACATTGTGAATTAATAATACTATCTTCTCCCTATAAGATTCTCATTTACCATTTATACTATAGCTTTCTATTTATTGCAACCCAAAACCTATACATACTGAGCTTCTTAATCATGATTTACAAATCAAATTTTGAAGTAAGATTCTCGTGAATCTTCTTAAAATAGCTCATATAAAATTTTTTTTATAAAGATAACATTAAATAATTTAAGTATAAAATATGTCAATCATTAAAAAAATAATTTCTCTCATGATGTTAATGACATCAAAAGAAAAGGAATTTACTAACGAGGTGCCAATTTCGCTATGATTAATATGATTCAAAGCTTAAGATGCAAGCAAGAGCAAATATTTGTTGTTAGATTTATGCCTTGAATATATTTCCTTATCTGATTAGGATTCCTTTGTAGTATCTGTTTAGGATTCCTT
>JAPFFP010098949.1:0-19936 GCA_026153255.1 Solanum medicagineum | reverse complement strand
GTATTGGAGCTAAGGGGTAGTTGATATGATCATCTTCCTTTGATTGAGTTTGCATATAACAATATGTATCATTCTAGCATCGATATAGCTTCTTATGAGGCTCTTTATGGGAGGCGTTGTAGATCACCGGTTGGTTGGGTTTGAGGTTGGTGAGGTAGCTTTATTGGGACTGGATCTAGTCATAGAGGCTCTTGAGAAGGTTAGGGTGACAGGGTAAGGTTGAAAATAATTGAAAGTCATCAAAAATCTTATGCCGATGTGTAACAACCCCAAAAAGTGCCCAAAAACATGCCTCAGAATGCCCAAAATTTTAAGTTTCATATATCTCAAAATTCATTTGTTATTTTGAAAATCCAACTTCATATTCTTGTTTCATGGGGTACAAATTAGGGGGGAAAGGATCTAATTTTGATTTTAGAGTAATCGAATCACAATTTCAAATTTCCAAAATTTCAATTTCTAGATACGATCCACGACAACACCATGACGCACAACTATCGCGAACATGTGTTAATTTGGCCTCCGTAACAGGTCTGTATCACGGAGCAGTGTATTTTTTTGGCAGTGATTTCTATCTTGGTACAAGGCTTTGGGATCTTGGGCCTAAGTGTTCCTAACTGTGTTTTAACCTATAGTTAGCCTTATTTCACCCTCATATCATCCTCAAAATTTCCCAATACTCCCCAAAACACTTAGTCACATTTTCACTCCAAAATTCAATTCCCAAGCCCTCATCCCATGCTAAGGTTCTCCTTCAAGGTTCTTCTTCAAACTTCAAGTCTCCATTTTCAATCTTCACCAAGTTCATCTCTAAGCCAAGGTATATGGGTTTCTTTCATGGGTTCCTTTCTCAAATGATACCCAAGCCTCCTTTTTACTCAAATTGCATGATTTTAAGTTGATTTACAAATGGGTTTTGATCATTATGAAATTCACTGCACACTATGTTAAAGCTATGAAAAGTTGTGACTATTTTGCTATGTTTGAGCTATGAATCTTGGATCTATTGTAAGATTTATAAAGGGTTTTTGATGTATATGTCTTTAGGGTGTTGCAAGGTATTGATTGTTGGTTTTACAATGGATTTTCTTGCATGATTACATCTTTATATTTCATTATCTTGTACTAGAATTATACACCCTCTAACTGTTTGATAAAATGTCCGGATGTGGTTTCTTGAGGAGATGAAGGTCCAAAGCATGAGATATGATTTGAATAGCTATATGATGATGAAATGATCTTATGCATATGATATACTCTATATAAAGTGTTGCATTATACCATACCCGATCTGGGGGGACAAGAGCCCGGATAACCATTGGGGGTTTATACTCATCAACCATGCGAGGGGTTTATACTTCATCACCATGTTGGTAAGGTGTGATTAAAATGAACTGTGTGAGGGGTTTATAGCACACAACCACCAAAGGGTTTATACCTTGAATAGCTAGCTTGATCTCTTTTACACATATGATATCCTATATGATCATGAGTTACTTAAGCATGTTTTACTTAAACATTGATCATACATGTTATGTTGTAAATTTGCCTATTGCTTAATATTATGCATTTTGATTATGATGCCTATCTATTGTTGCATTGCATCCTACATACTTAGTACATTCAAACGTACTAACACATACTCTATGCCTACATGATGTCACCATGTAGGAATCAGTGCCCAAGATGATCATCCTCCTCCACGTGGCTAGTTTGGCGATATTCAAGCTAGTTGGTGAGTCCTTCACTTTGGGGACGTAGTCTATGCTTCTTCTATTATGTATTGAGACATTCATCTTTGTTGTTTATTTTGACAATGAGAGTGACCCCGGTTACTTTGTTTTGGCCCCCGCTCTTATCCATGTATCAGAGGTGTTTGTTGGACATGTTAAGTATCTATGATATGAGTTTAGCTCTTGTCTTTTGACTATGATATTGTGCAAGCTTTTCCCTTTGCCCCATTTTCCCCATTCTATTATCTTTGATGCTTGATTTATTGTTTTCGCAACCAAGGATGTTTAATGATGCTTTATGAGGCTTGCTTGGGATCCCTTCGGGTTTCCCTTGCGCCGTGTCACATCTGGGCCCTAAGATTGGGTTGTGACAAACTTGGTATCAGAGATCTAGGTTGCTAGATCCTCAGAGTCCATACACCGCGTCGATTAGAGTCCAATTCATGGTTATGAAGCGTGCCATGACTATGAATAGGAGGCTATGAGGCATTTTTGGAAATGTTTCCCTTCTTCATGTTCTAAGTTGTGCTATAGAGTTATGGTAAGTTTTTCTCCCTAACGATTGTTCTTTGCTATGCTAGATCATGCTAAATACTAGAGGAAGGTAGACCCAAACTCCAAAGGAGCAACCTATTAATGGTGAGCTCTGGGATGTTGTTACGATGCTTGCCGAAGTGGTGGCCAACCAAGTCAATCAAGAGGCCTAAGCCCCTCATGCTACTATACCGGGAGCTAGGGTAAAAGACTTCATGAGGATGAATCCTCTGGCTTTCCATGGGTCAAAGGCAGATGAAGATCCACAACAGTTCATTGATGAGCTCTACAAAATCTTGAATCATGGGTGTTGGACCGAATGAAAAGGCAGAGTTAGTGGCCTACCAACTCAAAGGGGTAGCCCAAATTTGGTATGACCAATGAAGAGGTGAGAAGGGGGTTGGTAATGTGGTGCTTCAGGAGGAGTTCAAATTGACCTTTCTTAATCAATTTTTTCCTCTTGAGCTTAGGGAAGCAAAGTTGGTAGAGTTTATGGACTTGAAACAAGTTGCTATGAGTGTGAGGTAGTATGTCATCAAATTTAATCAACTTTCAAAGTATGCTCCCCATTTAGTGGCCGATCCTAGATCTAGGATGAATATGTTCATGATGTGGGTCTTCGACTTGGTAAGTGAAGAATGCCGGTCCACCATGCTAATTAGTGACATGGACTTGTCTCAGTTGATGACGTATGCCGAGCAAATAGAGGAGGAGAAATTGAGGAAGATAAGGGGGCATGAGGCCAAGAGGGTCCGATTTGAGGGTAAATTCCAAAAGGGTGCTAAATTTCATCAAGGCCAAGGGCCTCCTCATGCTACTAATAGGGGGTTTGCCAATGACATCCATAGGCCTCAAGGTATTAGTGTGATGGCTCCTATTGATATATGCCCTAAATGTGGAAGGAGCCATGGAGGCCCATGTTTGAAGGGTTCTAGTGCATACTATGAATGTGGGGAGCTTGGTCACAAGAAGGTTGATTTCCAAGAAATCGTGGCAAGGTCCGGGGTGCTAATGCGGTCCCATTGGGGATAGGTGGTCTTCAAGGTGGTGCCCCAAGGCACAATCGATTTTATGCTTTACATCGAAGGTAAATGGTTGGAAAGGTCCCCGATGTTGTTACCGGTATGTTGAACATCTTTGACTTTGATGTGTATGCTTTGATTGATCCACTACCCCTCTTATTGCTAAAATGATTCATGTTATCCCCGAGTTGTTGCATAAGTCATATGAGGTGTCTACTCCTATTGGTATCTCTATTGCTGCTAGGAAGGTTTATAGGAATTGTCCTATGTTGTTGAATTAGACATGATGGATTTTGATGTCATTCTTGGGATGGATTGGTTGCATGCCTACTGTGCTTCTATTGGTTGTAGAATCCGTAGGTTATGTTTCAATTTCCTAATGTACCCGTCCTTGAGTGGGAAAGTCAAGAAGTGGTGGTCAAGGGTAGATTTATTTCATGCATCAAAGCCCATAAGTTGATTTCTAGGGGGTGTTTGTAGCATCTTGCGAGGGTTAAAGATGTGGAGACCAAAGTCCCTATCATTAAGTCGGTCCCCATTGTAAACGAGTTTCTTGATGTCTTCCCAAAATGACCTTCCCGGTGTCCCTCCCGAGAGGGAGATAAATTTTAGCATAGATCTCCTTCCTGATATTATTAGACCTAGCCAATCACCTTGGGGTGCTTCGGTGTTGTTTGTGAAAAAGAAGGATGGGTCACTCAGAATGTACATTGATTATTGTCAACTCAATAGGGTCATGATAAAGAATAGATATCCTTTTCCAAGAATTGATGACTCGTTTGACCAATTGCAAGGGGCTAGCTTCTTCTCTAAGATTGATCTTCATTCCGGGTATCATCAAGTGAGGGTGAGGGAGTGTGATATCTCCAAGACGACCTTCCATACTAGATATGAGCATTATGAGTTTGTTGTGATGTCGTTTGGGTTGACTAATGCACCGACCTTATTCATGGACCTAATGAATTGGGTTTTCAAACCTTACCTTTATCCCTTTGTTGTGGTCTTCATTAATGATATTTTGATCTACTCACATAGTGGGGAGGAGCATATAGGTCGTTTGAGGGTTGTGTTGCAAAGGTTGAGGGAGGAGTGATTGTATGCTAAATATGACAACTGTGAATTTTTGTTGAAGGAGGTGGCGTTCTTGGGTCATGTGGTGTTGGGGGATGGTATATAAGTGGATCCTAAGAAAATCGATGTAATTAGGAATTGGCCTAGACCATTGAGTCCGTCGGATATTAGGAGCTTCTTAGGCCTTGCGGATTACTATAGAAGATTTGTGAATGGGTTCTCCTCCATTGCTTCCTCTATGACCAAATTGACTCAAAAGAAGATTAAGTTTGTGTGGACCGATGAATGTGAGAGAAGCTTTCAAACACTGAAGGATAGGCTTGTGTCCGCTTTTATATTATCACTACTGAATGCGCTTGAGGGTTTTGTTGTGTATTATGATGCATCTAGAGTTGATTTGGGTTGTGTGCTTATGAAAAATTGTAAAGTCATAGCTTATGCTTCTAGTCAACTCAAAGTTTGTGAAAGGAACTACCCTACCAATGATCTAGAGTTAGCCGCCGTAGTGTTTGCATTAAAGGTTTGGCGTCATTATTTGTATGGGGTACATGTTGATGTATTCACTGATCATAAGAGCCCCCAATATGTCTTCACTCAAAAAGATCTCAACTTGAGACAAAGAAAGGTGTCTAGAACTTCTTAAAGGCTGACATGAGCGTGCATTACCATCAGGGTAAGGCAAATGTAGTGGCGGATGCTTTGAGTTGGGTGTCTATGGGTAGCCTAGCGCATAGAATGGTGGTGATAGGGAGATGGATAGGGAGGTGCATAGATTCGCTAGATTGGGGGTTAGGTTGGAAGATGCGGGTAATGGTGTCATTCTTGTTGATGGTTCTAAATCTTGTTTAGTTGACGAGGTGATAGCAAAATAAGATCTAGACTCCTCCTTGCTTGAATTAAAGGCCTTGGTGAAAGAGCGCAAAATAGAGGTTTTCTCCCAAGGGGAGATGGGGCCCTTAGATACCAAGGTAGGTTGTGTGTCCCTTGAGTTGATGGTTTGAGGGAGAAAATTCTTGATGAGGCCCATAATTCCTGTTATTCTATCCATCTCGGTTCTACCAAAATGTATAGACACTTGAGAGATGTGTATTAGTTGGAAGGCATGAAGAGGGACATTGCCTAGCTCGTTTCTGGTAGACATAGTTGTCAACAAGTCAAAGCCGAACACCAAAGGCCAGGTGGACTAACCCAAGATATAGAGATTCCCACTTGGAAGTGGGAGGTGATTAATATGGATTTTGTGGTTGGGTTGCCCAAGACTAGAAAAGGTTTTGATTCCATTTGGGTTGTGGTTGATAGGATGATGAATAGGCTCACTTTCTACCGGTTAGACTACATATGGGACTGAAGAGTATGTAAGGTTGTACATCCATAAGTTAGTGAGATTGCATAGGGTTCCCTTGTCCATCATATTGGATCGTGGTTCACAATTTACTTCACACTTTTGAGGTCATTTCAAAGGGTGCTTGGTACAAAGGTTCACCTTAGTACGACCTTTCACCCTCAAATGGATGGCCAAGCCGAAAGAACCATTCAAACACTTGAGGATAAGCTTAGGGATTGTGTCTTAGAACTTAAAGGTAGTTGGAATGATCACTTTTTGTTGATTGAGTTCTCCTACAACAATAGCTATCACTCTAGCGTCGATATGGCTCCATTTGATGATATTTATGGGAGACATTGTAGATCACCAGTGGGTTGGTTTGAGGTTGGAGAGGTGAATTTATTGGGGTCGGATCTGGTTATACAGGCTCCTGAGAAGGTTAAGATGATTAGGGAGAGGTTGAGGGCAGCCCAAAGTCGTCAAGAATCTTTTGCCAATGTAAGAAGGAAAGACCTAGAATTCCAAGTGGGTGATTAGGTCTATTTGAAGGTTTCTCTAATGAAAGGTGTGGTCTGTTTTGGTAAAAAGGGGAAGTTCAATCCAAGGTATGTTGGTCCTTATGAGGTAATAGAGAGGATTGGCAAGGTAGCTTATGAGTTGAAGTTGCCTAGTGAAATGAGTTTGGTTCTCTCGATGTTCCATGTCTCTATGTTGATGAAATGTGTTGGTGATCCTAATACCATTGTGGCTCTTGATGTTGTGGGTATTCTTGAGGATAAGTTGACTTATGAGGAGGTTCCGATTCATATCTTGGATAGGCAAGTAAAGAGATTGAGGAACAAAGATGTGGCATCCGTTAAGGTCCTTTGGAGGAACCAACAAGTTGAAAGTGCTACATGGGAGGCTGAAGTGGACATGCAAAAGTGGTATCCTTATCTTTTCCACTCTACTCAAGCCTAAGCTACTAAGACTAAGTCCCCTATGTTATTTTAAGTCTCATATTTCAGTCCCTAGGTCATTCATATGCATTTATGTTTAAGTTAGCAAACCTATGATGATTTTACACTTATGTTGAAAATTTGGAAATGGTGTTTTACATGTTATGTTTAATTCTTTTAGGGGTTGATTTGTTGATGATCATTCTTGTCTTGCATATCTCTTGTACATTCGGGGACGAATGTTCCCAAGGGGGAGATATTGTAAAAACCCCCAAAAGTGCCCAAAAACGTGCCTCGGACTGCCCAGAATTTTAATTTTCATATATCTCAAAATCCATTTGTTATTTCGAAATAAGACTTCATATTCCTGTTCAGGGGTTCCAAGCTAGGGGGAATAGGATCTAACCCCAATTTTAGAGCAATCAAATCTCAATTTCAAATTTCCAAAATTTCAATTTCCAGAGATGGTCCGCGACGGCACCGCGACGCACAACTGTCGTGGATATGTGTTAATTTGGCCTCCGTGACAGGTCTGCGTTGTGTTATTTGCTGCCAGTGATTTCTATCTCGGTCCAAGGCTTTAGGGTCTTGGGCCTAAGTGTTCCCAACTGTGTTTTTACTTATACCTAGCCTTATTTCACCCTCATATCATCCTAAACATTTCCCAATACTCCCCAAAACACTTAGCCACGTCTTCACTCCAAAATTCAATTCCCAAACCCTCATCCCAAACTAAGGTTCTCCTTCAAGGTTCTTCTTCAAGCTTCAAGTCTCCATCTCCAATCTTCACCAAGTTCATCTCTAATCCAAGTTATGTGGGTTTCTTTCATGGGTTCCTTTCACACATGATACCCAGGCCTCCTTTTTACTCAAATTGCATGATTTAAAGTTGCTTTTTAATATGGGTCTTGATCATTATGAAATTCACTGCACACTATGTTAAAGCTATGTAAAGTTGTGATTGTTTTGCTATGTTTGAGCTATAAATCTTGGATCTATTGTAAGATTTATTGAGGGGTTTTGATGTATATGTATTGAGGGTGTTGCAAGGTATTTGATTGATGGCTTTACAATGGATTTTCTTGCATGATTGCATCTTTATATTTCATGGTTTTGTACTAGCATTATACACCCTCGAAGTGTTTAATAAAATGTCCGGATGTGCTTTCTTAAGGAGTTGAAGGTCCAAAGAATGAGATATGATATGAATAGCTATACGATGATAAAATGAGCTTATGTATATGATATACTCTATATAAATCCGAGGGGACAAAAGCCCGATAACCATGTTGGGGGTTTAAACTCATCAATCATGCGAGGGGTTTATACTTCATCACCGTGTTGGTATAGTGTGATTACCATCAACCATGTGAGGGGTTTATACCACACAACCACAAAGGGGTTTATACGTTAAATAGCTAGCTTGGTCTCTTCTACACATATGATATCCTATATGAGCATAAGTTACTTTTGCATGTTTTACTTAAGCATTGATCATACATGCCATATTGTATATTATGCTTATTGCTTAATATTATGTATTTTGATTATGATACCTATCTATTGTTGCATTGCATCCTACAAAATTGTTACATTCAAATGTACTAACGCATACTCTATGCCTACATGATGTCATCATGTAGGAGCCGGTGCCCAAGTTGATCATCGTCCTACATGTGGCTAGTTCGGTGCTATTCAAGCTAGTTGGTGAGTCCTCCACTTCAGGGACCTAGTCTATGCTTCTTTTATTATGTATTGAAGCATTCATCTTTGTTGTTTATTTTGACTCTAAGGGTAAGCCTGGTTACTTTGTCTTGCCTCCGCTCTTATCTATGTATTAGAGGTTTGTTGGGCATATTAAGAATCTATGATATGAGTGTAACTCTTCTCTTTTGACTATGATATTGTTCAAGGTTTTCCCTTAGCCTCGTTTTCCCCATTTTATTATCTTTGATGCTTGATTTACTGCTTTCACGACCAAGGATGTGTAATGATGCTTTATAAGGCTTGCTTGGGGTCTCTTTGGGTTTCCATTGTGCCGTGTCACATCTAGGCCCTAGGTTTGGATTGTGACACAATGTGAGGAGAAGAGACCTTGAATTCAAAGTGGTGATTGGGTCTATTGGAAAGTTTCTCCAATGAAAGGTGTAATTCATTTTGGTAAAAAGGGGAAGTTGAGTCCGAGATATGTTGGTCCCTATGAGGTGTTAAAGAGGGTTGGCAAGGTAGCTTATGAGTTGAAATTGCCTAGTGAAATGTATTTGGTTCATCCGGTGTTCCATGTGTCCATGCTAATGAAATGTGTGGGTGATGTTAATGCTATTGTGCCTCTTGATGTTGTGGGTGTTGTTGAGGATAACTTGACTTGTGAGGAGACTCCGGTTCAGATCTTTGATAAGCAAGTGAGGAGATTGAGGAACAAGGAGGTGGATTCCGTTAAGGTCCTTTGGAGGAAACAACAAGTCGAAAGTGCTACTTGGGAGGCCGAAGCATACATGCATTAGCGGTACCCTTATCTTTTCCACTCCACTCAAGACTAAGTACTAATTCTAAGTCACCTATGTGATTTCAAGTCTTATGTTTCAGCCCCTGTGCCATTCATATGCATTCATGTTTAAGTTGGCAATTTCTCATTTACACTTATGTTGAGATTTTGAATATGGTGTTCTAAATATAATGTGGCATTCTTATTGGGGCTGATTTGTTCATGGTTACTCTTTTCATCTACATTTCTTTTGCATTTCGGGATGAAAGTTCCCAAGGGGGATATATTGACATGACCCCAAAGTGTCAGAAAATGTGCCTTGAAAGTGCCCGGAATCATAATTTCTATATATCTAAAAATATATTCGTTATTTCAAAATTTTGACTTCATATTCTTGTTCAGGGGGTCAAAGTTAGGGGAAAAAGGGTCTAACCCTGATTTTAGAGCAACCGTATCAAAATTTAAAATTCCCAAATGTCAATTTCCGGAGAGCTATGTGTGCCCTGGCGGGTAGCGCGAAGGGCGCGCCGATGAAGAAAGTGGATTCTCGCATCCTTTCCATGGTGGACATGCATGTTTTCTACCCAGTTATTTCATTGCAGTCCAAGACTTTGAAGTCTTAGGCCTACGTGTTCCCAAATGTGTGTTTACCTATACTTAGCTATATTCACCCTCATATCATTCTAAACATTCCCTAATACTCAATCAAACACTTAGCCATATTTTCACTCCTAAATTCAAGCCCCAAACCCTTATCCAGAACTAAGGATTTCCTTCAAGCTTCAAGTCTCCATTTTCAGTCTTCGTCAAGAGTTCTTTCAAAGCTAACATATGTAGGTTTCAACCATTGGGTCCTTCCACCCATGGTGCGGTAATCTCCTTTTTACTCAATTTTCATAATTTAAAGTTGATTTTACAATTGGGTTTAGTAGTATGAACATGTCTATGAACTATGTTAAAGCTATGTAAAGTTATGACGGTTTTGCTATGTTTTGAGCTATAAATCTTGGACCTCTTGTTAGATTTGGAGAAGGGTTTTGATGTATATTACTTGGTGGTATTACAGGGTATTGAATGATGATTTTACAATGCATTTTCTTGCATGATTTCATCTCTTTATTTCATGGTTTTATACTACCATTTCACACCCGCCAAGTGTTTGATAAAATGTCCGGTTATGGTTTCTTGAGGAATTAAAGGTCCAAACATGAGATATGATATGATTGATGTTATGATGATGGAATGAGCTTATGTAAATGATATATTCTATATAAAGTGTTGCATTAGACCATGCCCGATTCGGGAGGGGGGGGACTAAGAGCCCGGATAACCGAGATGGGGGTTTGTACTCATCAACCATGTGAGGGTTTTGTACTTCGCCACCAGGGTGATAGGATGAGCTTATCATCAACCATGTGAGGGGTTTGTACTGCACCACCAGGGTGATGGGGTGATACTATCATCAACCAACTAAGGGGTTTGTACTTTGTGAATCTAGCTTGGTCTCTTCTAAACAAATGATATCCTATATGGGCATGAGCTTCTTAAGCATGTTTTACTTAAGTATTGGTCATACATACCATATTTTTATATGATGTCTATTTCCTATTGTTATCCACTTTGACCATGATGCCTATTTCTTGTTGCATTGCAACCTACATAGTTAGTACATTCAAACGTACTAATGTATACTCTTGCCCACATGATATCACCATGTAGGAACTAGTGCCCAAGTTTATCATCCTCCTCCTCCACATGGATAGTTTTGTACTACTCAAGCTAGTTGGTGAGTCCTCCATTCCGGTGATGTTTATCTATGTTTCTCTTATTATGTATTGAGACACTCTTCTTTATGTTCTACTTTGACTACACTCTTATCTATGTAGTAGAGTTTTTTGTTGGACATGCTATGTATCTATGATATGAGTTTTTGACTATTTTTCTCTTGATTATGATGTTATGCAAGCCTTCCCTTTAGCTCCTTTTCCCCTATTCTTACTCTTTATGTCTTTTATATGCTTCTGCGTCCAATGATGTGTAATGACAAGTTATGAGGCTTGTTTGGGGTTCCTTCGGATTCCCCATTCACCATGTCATGTCTAGGTCCTAGGCTTGGGTCATGACTCTAAGTTGACCCAAAAGAAGGCAAAATTTGTGTGTACCGATTAGTGTAAAAAGAGTTTCCAAACTTTGAAAGATAAGCTTGTCTCCGCTCCTATCTTGACTCTACCGGAAGGATTAGAATAGTTTGTTGTGTATTGTGATGCCCCATGAATTGGTTTGGATTGTGTTTTGATGCAAAACTGTATGATGATAGCTTATGCCTCTAGACAACTTTAGGTACATGAAAAGAATTATCCTACCCATAATCTTGAATTAGTCGTCATAGTATTTGCTTTGAAAATTTGGCGTCATTACTTGTACGGGGTTCATGTTGATGTGTTCATCGATCATAAGAGTCTCCAATATGTATTCACCCAAAAAGATCTCAACATGAAATAAAGAAGGTGGTTAGAGCTTCTTAAAGATTATGATATGAGTGTGCATTATCACCCCAGTAAGGCAAATGTTGTGGCAGATGCTCTAAGTAGGATGTCTATGGGTAGCCTAGCTCATGTCAATGATGGTGGCAAAGAAGTGCCTAGGGAGGTCCATCGGTTGGCTAGATTGGGGGTTATGTTGTAGGAGGTTGATAATGGTGGTGTTGTGGTTATTGATGGCTCGAAGTCTTCCTTGATTGAAGAGGTGAAGGCAAAGCAAGATCTTGACCCCGCCTTGATAGAATTGAAGGCCTTAGTGAGCGATGGTAAGGTGGAGGTTTTCTCCCAAGGGGGAGATGGAGCCCCTAGGTAACAAGGTAGATTGTGTGTGACTTATGTTGATGACTTAAGAAAGAAGATTTTAGATGAGGCTCATAATTGTTCCTATTCTATTCACCTCGGTTCGACCAAGATGTATAGAGACTTGAGGGAAGTGTATTGGTGGGGTGGTATGAAGAGAAACATTGCTAAGTTTCTATCAAGTTGTCATAATTACCAACAAGTGAAAGCCGAACATCAAAGGCGGGGTGGCCTAGCCCAAGAGATAGAGATTCCTACTTGGAAGTAGGAGGAAATTAACATGGATTTTGTGGTTGGGTTGCCTAAGACTTGAAAGCATTTTGATTCTATTTTGGTTTTGGTTGATAGAATGACAAAGTCGGCTCATTTCCTATCATTTAAGACTACTTATGGTGCTGAGGATTATGCTAGATCATACATTCATGAGTTGGTTAGATTGCATGGGGTGCCTTTATCTATCATTTCGAATCGTAGTTCTCAATTTAGTTCTCACTTTTGGAGGTCCTTACAAAGAGGTCTTGGTACCAACGTAAAGCTTAGTACGACCTTTCACCCTCAAAAAGATGGCCAAGCCGACAGAACTATCGAAACTCTTGAGGATATGCTTAGGGATGGTGTTTTGGAGTTTAAGAGTAGTTGGGATGACCATCTTCCATTCATTGAATTTGCTTACAACAATAGTTATCATTCAAGCATTAGTATTGCTCCTTTTGAGGCTCTCTATGGTAGATGTTATAGGTCCCTGGTTGGATGGTTTGAGGTGGGGGAGATAGCTTTATTAGGCTCAGATTTGGTTATGGAGGCTATGGAAAAGGTGAGGTTGATAAGGGAATGATTGAAAACAACCCAAAGTAGAAAAAAGTCCTATGCTGATAAGCAGAGAAGGGATCTTCAATTTAAGGTTGGTGATTGTGTCACAACCCAAGCCTAGGGCCTAGACGTGACCGGCGAATAGGGAACCCAAAGGAACCCCAAATAAGCATCATAGCATATCATTACACATCCTTGGTTATGGAAGCAATTTAAAATGACAGTAAGAGATAAGCATAAATAAGGGGAAATGGGACTAAGGGAGCAAGAGAGAAAGAGAAAATGGTACTTAAATAACATAGATGAGTCAAAGCTCAAGCATAACACATAACTTGTCCAACAACATCTCTAAACATAGATAGTTAGCCGGGGCCAAGACAAGCAACTGGGCTCACCCTCATAGTCAATATATACATAAAAGAAAGGTAGTTTAGAATATAGTAAGAGGTCATAAGTACTCCCTCGGAATGGAGGACTCACCAACAATGCTTGAGTGAATTCGTACTAGCCACGTGGATGGAGATGCTCAAGCAAGGCTCCGGTTCCTACATGATTTTATCATGTAGGCATAGAATATGCGTTAGTATGTTTGAATGTACTAAGTATGTGGGATGCAATGCAACAAGAGATAGACATCATAGGCAAAATGCAATATCATAGGCAATGAATACATACTAAGAGTATGACATGTATGAATGATGCTTGAAGTAAAACCATGCTTAAAATTCAGTCAACTTGTATAGATCATAATACATAAGGGTCGGAAGAAACCACAACAAACATAAAATAAGACCTAGCGAGCTTCCACTTGGAATCCCGATGTCAACCCTACACTGGAAGAAAGGGGGAAGTTACATGGAAAGGTGAACCTCCGAATGACTAAGTGGATCCACTAACCCTTAGGTGAATAGGGTTCTCGCCTATAGTTCTTGGACTCGGGTACTTGCCTCAAGCCCAGACTTTGGTACTCGTCTCAAGCCCGAACTCGGGTACTTGTCTCAAGCCCAAACTAGAGTACTCACCTTAAGCCCTCATATTTGGGGTACTCACCTCTAATCCCATCACCTACGGTGGCACGTAGAGCTAGGACTTAGGGATTCACCTCTACTCCAGTCGGTGCTAAGTCTAATCCCACACAATATATAAGATAATCATACTTTAATACCTTGTAATAAACATAGAGACATGGCACGAGAGAGCTTGATGTGCGTTCAAAATACAACACATGTAATGCCTAAAACAAGGGATTTTTGTGAGTCTTAATGCGACCTTTTATGCTTTTTATATGTTTTTGTGTTGTTCTTGCAGAAAAGTTAGGTTGGCATGATTTTGAAGAAAAAGTGCAGATTTTGCCAAAGCATAGGACCTATGAGTACACCTACGAGTCGTAGCCCAAGCTACGAGTCATAGGGTATGTCCTAGAAAGAAATACAGACTGAAATTTAGAAATCTGCTAAGTGGAACTCATCCCTACGAGGCCATCCTATGAGTCGTAAGTCTCACTACGACTCATATAGGTGGACTCGTAGCAGGACTTAGAGAGACAAAATGTAGGACAAAAAATTGAAGGCCAATACTATGAGAGGAACATATGAGTCGTAGCTCAAGCAATGACTCATAGCTGTGGGTCGTACCTGTTTAGTCTAAGATGCAAAGAACCTAATATGAGACCTCAACTATGACTTGTAGGTAATACTACCAGTCGTACCTATGAGACTTATCAGCTGCCAGCCGTCTTTTCTGTGTAAATTCTAGGGTTATTTTATAAATACTATATATAGTTTAAGTTAGGATTTTATAAAAAATGATTCGAACTAAAGGAGTTTTTATCATCTTTGAATAACCTCTCAAGAGTATTTTTAGCTTTTTAGCTTAGATTATCTTTTTCTCTAGGAAAACCCAATTTTTAGGTTTTTACTTATTGATGCTTGAAATGATTAGTTGTGAAATCTTATAGTTAAGCCCCATATTCCATGTGGATTTGATCCTAACCTACGATTAGGTTAATTGCTGGCAGTGACCGCTTTCTCATTGGAGCGTGAACATCATAAAACATTATGGCGCCATTGCCGGGGAATACAGCTAGGGCTTGACTTGATTTCACTATTAGTTAGTTTAAGTATTGATTTCTTAGTTATCTTATATTTTTGTTTTATTTTTTTATTTTTGTTTTGTTCTGTTTCTTTTCCAGGATATATATATATATATATATATATATATATATATATATATATACACACATATATATACATATATAAGAAAAAGATGTAAGGAGTGTCACTGATCACAACATTAGCCTTCAGGTACGCCCATGTATGCCCATGTATGAGGAGTTATATTATGAGGAGGACACTTAGTTTTCAGCTGATCAGATGTGGGATTTCCAGCCCAACGTCCAATGGTCTAATCAAGACCATTGGCGCCAAGATCACGGAAACCAGAATTGGACCTATGGATGAGAATGTGCTTACAGAGATAGCTAGGGTGGTTATTATGAGAAGGAGAGGGGGCTAGACGTTGAGTAGAGTAGTAGAGATGGTTTCAGAAATTGTCCTTATGTGCCACCACACCAACAAGATGCAGGCACAAGCAATTCCAGAATTAAGGAGATGTTTGATCACCTATTGAAGATGACTAAGACACCGGATGAGACTCTATTTGGAATGAGAGCAGAAATTGCAAAAATTAATGAAAAAATAGAGTCTTATTCTATGGCTATTAAACAGCTTCAACAACAGTTTCAAGTATCGACTCTACTTAAGCAACATCAGAGTGGTACATTGCCTAGTGATACAGTGTGAAGTTTTGAGGATAAAGAGCAATGTATGGAGGTTACTAGTGGGTGTGATAAGTATATGGTTGAAGGAGACGAGCGTGGCAAGGAAGTGGTAAATGAATCAGTTCAAGAAAGAAAAGAGTACAAGCCCATCCCAAGGCCTCCTCCTCCTTTCCCTCAAAGACTCAAGAACAAGGAGGAGGAAAGAAAGGTCAAGCACTCTCTCTCCATGCTAAAATAGATACCCATTAACACTCTTCTCATCGAGTCAGTGGAGAAGATGCCCATCATACCCTGCATAACTAAAGACATAGAGTTCGCAAGGGCACTATGTGATCTTGGTGCTAGCATAAATCTGAAGCCCCTTGTGGTCTACGAGAAGCATGGATTGGGATCCTCTACTCCAAATATTAGGCAATATCTAGTACTCATTTCCCTCATTCTTATACCACCACCCTTTGAGCATGATAGAAAGTTGGAAAAGAAATTAGGGGTCCAATTCATAAGTTCAAGTTGGAAGAAAAGCAAACCTGTGGAGGAGAAAGATTTGAGAAATTGGTGAAGTCTAAGTAACCAAGTGGATTAAGTCAAAGCCGTTATAATGAATCAAGCGTTGCTTGGGAGATAACCCAAGGCATGTTTTATTTTACCCCTATATTCTCTATTGTTTCTTGATTTTTTATATTGAGGACAATGCACAACTTTTTCGATGGGGTGTCAACAGTTATGGATCTTGGTGAAGTCTGAGTAGTTTAGGGTCCATAACTACCCTAAATTTTGATCCCGAGTTTTTCTTGCCTATGCTCTTCTTTCTCATGGATATTTACTTTCTGTTGAACTGAAATATTTAGGTAGTATAGATAAGTTGTAGATATATAGTAGTTACTATCGTTTGGTTTATATATTGTCTTTAAATGCTTTTTGTTTTGAAATTTTGGTACCCCTCAAAATTTTTGAGATTATTGGTTATTTTTGCAATAATGCATGTGATTATCCAGCAATGTTTGTCATGATAAACAAAAGGCTAGTTGATGCTTGAAGCATGACCTGTGAGTCTATGTTGATTGGGTATGTGATGCCATGCGAGTGTGAGCTTACTTTGTAGCATGCATGCATTGTGTATTGACTCAGAACTTGCATTGTTACTCTAAAATTGGACTGGAGGTTTGGTTGATATGGAAAGGATTTTAGGCCTTTGTTCTATGAGTGAACCCACTTTTAGTCTAAATAACCCACCAAATGACTGAGATAATCCCTTATTCCAAATTTTTGAGCTTATCATTTACTCTTTCTTTCTTGATACCTTGCTAGCTTAACCTTGTTTGATGAAACACCTTGATATTGGCCCTAATCTATCCTTGAAAATGTGAATTTTGATTAAGGCAAAATACTAAGTTGAGGGTGCCTATAATTGGTGGCCCTGGTTCAGGTCATAGGTATTGTGTACTTGTCACGCCCAAAGTCCCATTAAGGCGGACTGGCACTCATTGCCAATAAGGGCCGGGAGAACCAACCTATATCTATGCACTTTCTATACATATTATGAGGGATTTCTACATTCAACATGCCTTTAAGAGAGTAGACAGTAATAACAAGCTAAAAGGAAATGCATATGGCTAGGCCATTGGGGCCATGGTGTCTAAAGTACAAGACATGACCACACTTAAGTTAACATAGTCTATAAAGCCACTAGATAAGGAAAAGTATCTGATAAGGGTCGAGACAGGCCCCGCCTCGACTAACTATACAATATAAAAATATAAGCTCTAGATGCACAAAGCTCTGAAGCAATTTGGAGCTTGGTAACAACAGCTGGCTATCCTGTACTCCTACTGGGGAGATCTACTAGAACCTATACCTACAACATAAATGCAGGTCTCCTGTAAGGGACGTCAGTACGAGAAAGTGTACTGAATATATAAGGCAGGAAATATCGTATATGAAATAATAACTCAAATGAGACTATGCACTGCTGTAGGATAAGAGACCACCTTCAGTTATACTGTGGGATCATGTACTTTATGTTCTTTTTATTACTTAACCTTTACTGTATAGTCTGTGCACAGTATCTAATACAAATGACCAATTGATCAGTGGTAAATCTATATCGGGATCGGCCCTGGCTAGGCTCTTCCTTTAACCCCTTGGGCTACCCCCCATGATAGGATCGACCTGGTTAGGTGATTCTTCCACCCCTCGGGTCACCACCCATCCATATGCAATATACTTTACTTTAACTTTTAATTACCTTTGAGATGATTCTTTTGGTGGTCGTAACATTAAAG
Source organism: Solanum medicagineum (assembly GCA_026153255.1). Lineage (NCBI taxonomy): Eukaryota > Viridiplantae > Streptophyta > Magnoliopsida > Solanales > Solanaceae > Solanum > Solanum medicagineum. Next base: position 2,118 of record JAPFFP010098949.1, on the reverse strand, counting down.
CTGTAGGACTGTAGATACAACATATGACATGTAATAATCACAAAAGACAACACCACAATGAAAGGAGTAAGTTACCCAAATAATAAAATGCATAAGAGGTAGAACAACATATGAACTTTATTTAGTAGAACGAATTCGTCTGTCATGGTATCCAAGTATGTATACAGATTTAAAGGTGGCTATGTATGGGAGCATATGAACATGTGAAAGAGTTGAGACATGGTTAATAGTTGTGTCGGAGTTGGTAAGTGCCTTTATGTGCCAAGGAGGGATCTATGTTTCATGCCAAATAAGATGAAATCAAGTAGCCTTACATACCTCGCTGTACGACCTCGCTATTACCTCGAGAAAACCTTTCCATCCTCCAAATATTTATCTACAACATAGTAGGTGATAAAACTAGCATTAGCTGCCAATAGATACATCTTGGCAGCCCTATCTCATAAAAAAAATATATGGGCAGCAAGCGGATAATTATAAACCCGAGAGTATTCTTTCAACCTTTCCGCCCTGCTCGTATTTTCTAATACACATTCTCATATACATCTCATGTGCAGCCTGTTTTAGTGCCATAAAAGTCTTACAACAACCCACAAACCACAACACATAACAATTCTACGCAACATACAAATAGGCGGCATAACGTTACATCCCTTCACTACATTTCGACGTCGACAATTCCAAACCTGTTCCAACTTTAACCAAACAGTCCCCACCATATATACACATACAACCAGTCCTATAATAGTTCAAAAATAGTCCTCCAAATAGGTGGAGGACGTGAGACCATAGTCCTCAATCAATCATCCCACAAGTTCCATAGTCCTCACTTCTCTCACTTCATGTAAGGTCGTGATCTCCTCAATTTGACTTAAAACTTATTTACACTCGACCCTCTTCAGCGTTAGACATACATATCACCCTCTAATTTGAGATTCAATCACTTTTAAAAATTGGTGCTAATTTGAAAAGCCATATAATGTTTCATTTGTGCAGTAGTAGTATTGTAAGATGTGGGGTGTTACATCCTCCCCCCCTTAGGAACATTCGTCCTCGAATGTTAGTACAATTGGATAACTTAACCAAGTTTAAGCCCTTACTTACACAAAATTTTGACAGCACACTAAGTATTTAATCTCACAAACCTATTACTTTCCTAATTCTACATGTTGGACTTCCTCTTTAGCTTCAAATAAGTAAGGGTATTTTGATTTCATCGTGTCCTCGGCCTCCCATGTTATTTCTTCTACTTGCTGGTTCTTCCAAAGTACTTTTAATGAAGCTATTTCGTTTTTCCTCAGCTTCTTAACTTGACGATCCAGAATAGCAATAGCTGCCTCTTCATATGTGAGATCTTCTATAACCTGCACGTCTTCAATAGGAGTGATACGGGAGAGGTCGCCTATGCATTTTCGAAGCATTGGGACATGAAAAACTGGATGAACCTTTGAAAGCTCTTGGGTTAGCTCTAGTTCATATGCAACCTGCCCAAACTTCTTAATAATTTTATATGGCCCTATGTAATATGGGCTCAGTTTTACTTTCTTACCAAATCTCATAACTTCTTTCATTGGAGACACCTTTCAAAATACCTAATCCCCTACTGAGAATTCTAGTCCTCTCCTTCTAGCATTCAGATATGATTTGTGACAATTTTGGGATGTTTCTAGCCGCTACTGTATTACCTTATCTTTTTCCGTGGTTTGTTGTACTAGATCTAGCCTAAGCATGGTGGTTTCACCCACTTCGAACCATCCAATTGGAGATCTACATTTCAATCCATACAAAGCTTTATAAGGTGTCATATTTACACTTGAGTGGTAGCTATTATTACAGGCTAATTCAATAAGTGGCAAATGGTCCACCCAACTACCTTTAAAGTCTAATGCATAAGCTCGCAACATATCTTCAAGTTTCTAAATAGTGCGTTCTGCTTGACTTTCTATTTGAGGGTGGAATGCTATACTCAAATTCACTTATGTCCCAAAACTTCTTTGGAAGGACTTCCAAAACTTTGTAGTGAATTGAGCTCCTCGGGCTAATATAATGGAGATTGGGACTCCATGTAGCCTGACTATCTCTTTGAGGTATAGCTTGGCATACTCTTCAGCTGTATAA
>JAPFFP010098940.1:0-19937 GCA_026153255.1 Solanum medicagineum | reverse complement strand
TATTAAATATAATAAATTGATCATTATTGGCACTAATGTGCAAGTGCTGCACTTATTAGTGCAATATAATAATATAAATAAACCTAAAGGACGCACTAACGTGTAAGTGCACCACTTAACATTATTTATTTATTTATTATTATTATTTTATTTTATTATTATTCATTTATTTATTTTATTTTTATTATTTTTTCTTTTTTGGTCGTTACACTTATAAAATGCAGTTCAAAACACAAATAGAAAGAATTAATAGTTACATTCTCCGCTGAAAGGCCTCGGGCCTTTATCCATGTTACAGCTCTTCGCATACAAGAATATCTCAGGCACCTAACGAACATTCGCACGTACGAAAGACAACCTAATATCATTATGCCCCTTGTTAATCTATTTTCTGGGGAAGTTTTTAAAATTTATTGATAACACAATTTGCACTAATAACTAAACATATTTAGAAAGTTAGTCGAAGAAAATTAGAAACTAATCATGAATGATTGAGATGGATAGGGATAGCATGGATGCTACTTGGTCAATAAACTCCACAAGGGAGGTTCACAGAAAGACCAGAATCAGAAATAAGCCATAACTTGGAAGACAGAACGTGCAACTTGGCCCAAATGAAAAGTTCTGTCAATAATCGGTTAGCTATGACAACAGAATGATTAGTGCCAGTTTCCATCAGGTGCTTATAGAGAAACAAATAATAGACAGAACCAAACAGCTGATCACTACAAGTTGGACAATGTATATGAAAGTGGTTATGAAACATGATGACCGGGCAAATTTTTCTTCTATACAATCAACAGCTCTCATGGAACAGATTGTACAACCTCTAAAAGAAACAACAAACACTTTTCCTTGAAAAGTAAAATATCTCTGGTTTCTTTTCACATGACCATTCCTATGGAATCTGAGCAATCTCAACCAAAATCTTATGCAGCGACTGTGGCTTCGAAAAGAATGGACAATGGTCACTGCCTTTGATCTTGAAAACGCCTTCAGGAGGGTTTTCCCTCACAAGTTTTTCTTGGACATCTGGTGAGAGAGCATGATCATCCAATGTCTGGACATAAAATCTCTGACTTGTTCCATACTTTTCAGGTGTCAATGATAGCTTCTCCATTATTGGACCAAGAGGAACGGGTCTCATTGAGACCATTGCCAGAGCAACATCCTACAGGAAATGATAGGCACCATGAACATCTGAATAAACATCAAATACACTCCATGTACATGAAAATAAAGACGGCCAAAAGGAGGAAAGTAAGGTGATATTTTAATCCTCTATGGTCCAGCTCTCTATGGTTGTAGACTTGTATCACAAGCGACCAGTCTTGAAAGTCTCTGTTATCTAAGCATATCTTCAGTAAACACAAAGCTACTAATGTTTCTAAGCTTTATTTTACACTCTGTAATGTACTTTTGGAATCTCATTCATGATTTTGTGACTGAAACCAGCACAAAAAATATATTACTCATGCTCTCAGGAAGGTCGTTGGTCAAAACTAGGGATGTCAAACCTGCTGGTTGGGTTGGAATTGAGAATGTCAAAATTGGTTGAAATAGAAATTGGGTTGGATTATGACTGCCCAAACTTACTTTGGGCTCAAATAGGTTGGGCTCAAATAGGCTAAAATTCGGGTTGGATAAGGACCCGCCCAATTTTGACTCGTTCAATCTCAATAATTTTAACATATTATTATTTACTTTTTATAACCACAATTCGAATTTCAACTTACAAATAAATATACAAATCATAGAAAATATAAAATAGATAGAAAACATACATTACATCAACACAAGTAAAGAACTTCAGAACAGATCGAAATTGGAGATTAAATTAGCTCAATTGAAGATTCTTTTAAAATGGGTTAAGGCTTGAATGGGTTGAGATTGAACCCAATTTAAATTATCTTGAACCTAACCCATAAAATTTTGGGCGGGTTACCTATATTTGGGTTCATTTTGACACCCTTAGTCAGTTGAAGAAGAAAATATCTGTAAAATAGTCATGGATTAAAAAATTATTTACCCCCTTGATCCAAAAAAACTTCTACCATTTTGCTACTCAAAAGCCAAGCAGAATTTTGGTCAAGGCCTCTCCAAAACAAATTCTCCAAGTAGAAAATTCTAAGCTCATTACCTATTTGTGGTAGTTTATAACTTTTATCTTTCAACCTATTTAGGGGTAAGGTTTGCATACATCTTACCCTCCGCAGACCCAACAGGTGGGATTACATTAGTATGTTGTTTATATCCTTCAACCTATCAAGATTATTTTCAACCTTTTTATTGAAAAAGATCTCTCATCCTAAACTATTTTTGAACGCAGTTCTAAAACCGAATCCCAAGTAGAGCATTGAAGGTCGAATTTGGGGGAGACACTTCAGGACAGAAGGAGAACTTTACCAGCCCTGAACGTTGGAAGTGCTTCTATCACTTTATTTTTATCTTGTTTTTAATCTTTGGAAATGGAGTTGCTTTAATGTGTCTGACCCAAGTAAAGCTTATACCATCATATCCTGTCGTACTACCACCATCGCTCCCAGTCATCAACAGAGAAAGAAAAGGGTGGGGAAAAGGAGGATGGGAGGGAGAGCAAGAAAGTGGGAAGATGTACTACTCTGCAAACTTTTTGGAAGAACTAATAGCATAGCTTGATAAATCAGAAAGCACATGCATTTGCAGCATCTATGAATGATGAATTGGCATGAATAACAGAAGAAATGCTCCTGAGGAGTACCTTTGCAGGAGATTGATTGAAATATAGACCATGCATCTGCTCTTTCTCAAACATGAAGCCAGTAGGAGCATTCTCTTTACCATTCCCGTAAATTAAAAACTTAGACTCCTTCATGAAAAGCTCTACCGACCCAAGCTGCAAAATAGACCTCATGTAAAAAACACATCATGGTGGAAGTACTCTTTAACAAAATTAAACTAAAATAGCATTTCAGCTGCAGGTTTATTCTGGGAACTGAATGATTCCTTTGAGATATTCAATAGTTCGGTTATCATGAAAGAGGCTGTGAACCAACAAGTGCAACGATATGTATGCTGTCCTTTTTGACCTCATCAATTCTCCAAAATGACGTATTATGATGTGGATGGACTGCAATTTTCGTTCAGTTTTTGTAAACACTTGTTCATACTTCAATTTATAAAAGGGTTAAAATTCCAACTTTCAACAAATTAAAATATGCTTCAGAAGATTGGTGAAGAAAATGAACTGGTCAGTCTGAGGCTGGATTCCAATGTGCAACAGTTCAAATGCTGACAATTCCTGTCAAAAGCTTACACCGTTCATGTTCCCATTTTCAGTCCTTTGCTTTTTGTTTCTTCCCATTTTTGGGTCTATTCTCTTGTACATGCCTCTATTATCAAGGTGAGATGATCTATCAAAAGTTGTATCAATGTTTGTCATACAAACAAGGACAGCATATTAGGAAAGAGAAAATCGACGTTCGTAAAAGCTTGAATATGTTCTCAGCCAAGAAAACATGTTAAGGCTCAAATGTAGAGAAGCAGCGCACAGAAACTTGTTATCAAAAGATAAATTGACAGCAAAAATAGTAGAACAACTCTATGAAAACTCAACCAAATTAAAATGGAACTTTCATGAACCATGACTGCAAAATCAGGGCAATCATTAGGCTACTCATGATGTGGTATCTGTATCCTTTTCCACATACACACTGGACCAATTTTGATTCTGCTCAAAGTCTCCTATACTACTTCAACCAAAATAAGTACTTTTAGACAATGCATTACTATAAAACAAAAATAGATTTTTAATTCAACAGGATAGTAAAGCAGGAACAAATTGTCAATGGTTTTCAAATATTTTGACATTGTCAGTTGCATAGGATACATACCTCTTCGGCGAACACATCAAAAGGCCTCTGTCCATCAGATATCATTGTACCACAAAGAAATACTGCTTTCGCAATTTTCTGTGGGAAAAGCTCCAAGGCATAGGAAGCACAAGAACCTCCAATACTGTGACCTACCAAAATTACCTGAAGGAGAACACAGTCATTTTTAGGTTAACCACAAAGTTCGTCCTTGTTGAAATTCATTTCTAGCAAAAGAATCAATAAGAAGTATGCCAAATATCTTATACCTTTTCATCCTGGGGCAACTTTTCCAGGTAATCAATCAATGGTTTTGAGTACTCTGCCAGTGTTGTAACATCCTTTGTATCTGTCAGATCAATCCCAGATCCAGTGAGATCTAGGGCTGTGGGAAGCAATCCTGTTTCCTCCAATAGAGCAATAGTTTTGTACCAACACCAAGCTCCAAAACCCTCTCCATGTACCAAAATGAACTTCTTTGTTTTGATGCTCTCTAAAAATCCTGGTAACTTTACAGCATGAATTATGTAAGGCAACTAGTAGTGACACACGAGCATTGTCTAAGTTTAGAAATATCCAGTATTCATTTTTATCTTTTCTCACAACTGCTATGTAAAAAATCATAGAAAGTGTCGTTTCATTTGACCTAGATCTGATTTCTGTTATTCCTGTACATTATTTTTATGTAAATATGTCGTTCACATCATTTAGTACGGTGAAGTGCGTAATACAGAAAGATAATCTAAGAATGAACAGATAATAGGAGCCTTGTAGAGAATACGAACGTCTTATAGCAGCATATAACAAGTTATGAACTAGAGAGCGACAGGTCATCTACTCTCAAAATCATCCGACTTAGGTATGCTGAATGACATATATAAGCTGCAACCATGTCTGGACGGAAATCTGAAATAATTCTGTTCCTGGTAACCTTTGCAGTAGACTAACGACAAGCAAAGTCAAGTGCAATTACATATGCACCCAGGATAAAGTTTCCCCACATCTATGATCTGAATTGCAAGCACTCGTTCACACAATCCATCAATAATGTGAATTGCAAGAACTTGCTCACACAATCCATCTATAATGTGAATTGCAAGTACTCGCTCAGACAATCTGTGCAGGTGTACACAAGAAGACCGAGCAAGAAAAAAGGAGATTGGCTGTTGGGACCTCATATCAAAACCATACATAACAAAATTACAGTCCACCAAAAAGTTAAAACATAAAAATAAAAAAATTTAAAGTTTTTACTTTTTGCAACAAAAATTAGAAGTATGCACTACCTTTATCCTCTTTCCCTTATTAGTTTACACTTTACACTTTCCCCAATTATCAAAAATCTAAAAAGAGAATCATCATTTCTGCCACGAATTCTACAAAATACAAAAAAAAAAAAAAAAAAAAAAAAAAGGTCTAACTTTCCATTGTCCCATCAAACTCATTATAGCATAACTCGATAGACCAAAAAAATAAGGAAGTACATTTTCTTTAAAAGAAAGTCCCCACACAGACCCAGTCTTAGAATATACATATCCATAGATCCCAAATACTGCTTCAAACACTAAAATAAGCACAGGCAACTGTATAAAAGAAAAAAATTAGGGAAATGATACCTGCTTAGAATTGGGTAAAGAAGATTCAGACAAACCAGCGCGACGACGACAAGTGGTGGATCCAATACGTCTAGACATTGACCCCTCAAATCTTTGAGACAACTGATGCTGCTGAATTGCCATTGACAAAGCTTGCCTGTGCAGTAACTCCTCTTCTACTAAAGACCTCCTCTTCGATCTCTCCATTCTTTTACTCCTTGACCCTATTCCATTTTCCTTCTTCGTCATGCAAATAAATCTATTCCCCATCTTTTCAAATGCAAAACCCAGATTCTACTCTGCTTTAAAAGTCGGATATTGTTTTTGCTTTTAACTGCAAAAATTGTGTTTTGCTTCAGAAATATGTGAATTTCGATTGCAAAATCACTGGAATTGGCCACTCAATAGTGGGAGTGGCAGTACTGCAAAAACGACGACGTTGTTAAGGAGTAGGTGGTTTTTAATTCATCATTGTTTGTGAGACCAAATTCTGGAAGAAACAACTTATAAATTCCAACCGCATATGCAAGCAATTTAATGCTCTTTTCTCTTTTTATTATTATTAACGTTGAAAATTCTTCCCCGCTATTTAATTTTGATTTATTTGCTTTATATGTATACTGCTGTTGGATTGTCACTTTGTACGCAAAATTTTCAAGGCAAAGTTGGAATCCATATTCCTACACTTCTGATTTATTTTTATTTTTCTTATTTGGGCAGTTATCCAAAAAAACAATTACACAAAAAACAGATTTTTTTTTTCAGAAAAAATGATACACCCTCCTCTTCAATTTATTATGTAATGTATGAAAAGAAGAACGGAAAATTGTTTCAAATGCCATTGATTTATTGAAAATGTACAAAAACATCCTTCCTCCAGAGCTTAAAATATCTCTGATCCAAAATATCATTCATTTCCTTATTTATTCACTTATACCCTTTAAACTAACAATACTCTTTTTTTTGAATATTTATTATATTTCATTTTCTTATGGAATAAAATAAATTCACATTCTCAATTCTTTTTTTACATACATTTTTTATAATTTTTTTATTTTTAAAAAGTCTTTTTTTTTGGGTTATAAAAAAAGATATTATTTTTGTTTGGATAAAATATGTGAAAAATCTAATTTAAAAAACTAGTAGTTTTATGTGGGATTTTTTAAAAATTTTTTTAGGGCCACGAAGAAAGTATATTCTCTTGGATTTAATAAATGATGGGAAAAATATCTTTAAAAAACTCTCTTAAAAATCTAAAGTCACAAACGGTACTTATTTTGAAATTTTAAGAAAAATCTCCACATACTTGTAATTTATTTAGATAAAATAGTTAACCTTTTAAGATTAAGCGATTTATTATAAATGATTTAACTTTCTTTAATTTTTTTCATTTAGTCAAATTTAAATAGGTTTTATTATTTTTTATTATAACATTAAAAAATATAAAAACTTACTAGATAAATTAAAAACTTACTTTTTAATTAATTTTATATATTTTTAAAAAGCTTTCTTTTTAGACAGTTGAATTGCTTAATTATTTTAATAAATTACTTTGATCACCTTTTAAAAAAATTACTTTAATCCTTATGAAATACATTATTTCAGTTTGGATAAATTATGAAAGAAATCTAATAGAAATGGAGATTTATTTTATTCCACAAGAAAAATAAAACATAATAAATATTTTTAAAAAAAAAGAAAAAAAAGAGAGAGTTGTTAGTTTGAAGGGTATGAGTGAGTCAAAAAGGTTAATGAAGGACATTATTTTAGATTTAAAAATGGATGACAGGTCCATTTTAGCCCTGGAGTATATTTTTTCTTTTGCCATTTTCAATAGATCAAGTGTATTTTAGGCCCTTTTCCAAAAGAAGAATTTGCAAATTTATAATTTTTACATAAATGTGCTAATAAAATATTTATATTATTTTTAATATAATATATTTTTCCAAATCTATCTATCTATATATTTCTATATGTAATAGGAGGGGGCAGGAAATGTCATATATGTTAACACCCCAAAATATTATATTTATCTCAGGGTTAGTTTCGTTTTCTTCATCTTCAAGCTGAAGAGCTAATGAGCGTGGGGTATAGATTCAAAAGCTCACATGATTTTCCCCTTTGAGATAAATTTCCTTATGACTCATGTGTTTTATGATTGTTCATGCTAAACGCTAAGCCCACCTTGTTTTCAGTGAAAGTTTCCTATGATTTATGATTATGATTAGGACATTAATGAAGAGTTTTAAAGTTAAGTTTACCAAAGATATATTTATTATTTTATTTGCCCTAAAAAATGTTTAAGAAAGATTCTTTAGTTCGAGCGACTCCCATGATTGCTACATATGATTCTAAGAGTATATTTGTAAAGATTTTCGTGGGATGACTTAGCACCGAGAGGACTAAAAATTGGGACTCATTCTGTTAGTTTACGCATGATCCCTTGAACCTAAATCTCAATATCCCTAACTATGTGCCATCATAGGAACCTTATAGCCTATAGTGATCCACGTAAGTCCAAATGTTATGAAAGATGCAATCGTAAAGTTACTAAGTTTTGGATATCTACCTTGGCAAGTAGATTCCCCTTTTTCCAATGGAAGGGGTGAATTGGCCTTTCCCCAATAAAAGGAGTTCATTGGATTCCATGTAGTAGCTACATGGTCTTATCGTCAATTATGTTCTATTCTAAAGCTTATGATCTCATGTTATATTTTCATTATATGTGCTTACTTATGCATTGTCTTATATTAATCTTGAGTAATATTCCTTGTGCATGTTTAAACTTGCTCATGTATCCGTTACTTTAAATATCCTTATATGTTATGTTTAATAATGATGCTATTATAATTTCTTCCGTGCATTACATCTCACATACATAGTACATTCAAACGTACTAACACATATTTTGCCTGCATGATCTAATCATATAGGGACAGGGCACTCCTCCACCGACTCGAGGCTAGTTTTTGGTGTCCAAGACTAGTAGCTTTATTGTGTTGAGCTCTTGGTTCAAGACTCCTCTACTTTTCCATCTATCTTGTATCTTTTCTTTGTTTAAGACAATGTATCTGTAGCCATTCTAAGGCTTTTACTTTCTATGTTTCTTTGTTTTGGATTCTTTTCTATTTGATGGAGGAGGGTGCTTGCTTTAGGCATGTCAAGGTAGGACACAAAGTTGCTGATTGTCCTAATGCTCCTTAGAACATTCAAGGCCAAATGGCTCAGGGTGATCAAGGCCAACCAAAGGTTCAACAAGATGGTGCTCCTAGGAACAACATATTTTATGCCTTGCATGCTAGGCACGAGGTAGAAGAGACTACCAATATGATGACTGATATATTAAAAGTCTTTGATTATGATGCATATGCTTTGCTTCATTCAGGTACAAATTGTCTTTTATGACTCCTCTCGTGGCTGTTAAGTTTGGTTTGAGTCTTGAACTTTTGAGGGAGCTATTTTCCATCTACACTCCCGTGGGTGAGTCTATTGTTGCCCAAAGACTCTATCAGCATTGTCCTATTTCCGTCTTGCATAAAGTCCTTCCATGTGCCCTTGTGGAACTTGAGATGTTTGATTTTCATATTATTCTCGGGATGGACCGGTTGCCTGCTTCTTATGACTCTATTGATTGTAGAACTTGGAAGGTCAAGTTTTAATTTCCTAATGAGCCTATTCTTGAGTGGGAGGGCAGTAACTTCACTTTTAACAGTCAATTTATTTCATATCTTAAAGCCTAGAAAATGATATCTAAGAGGTGTATCTATCATGTAGTAAAGGTTAGAGATGTGGATTCTAAGTCACCTACTCTTGAGTCAGTCTTGGTGGTTAATTAGTTTCTAAAAGTCTTTCTCGATGATTTGCTCGGTACTCCTCCCAAAAAGGAAGTGAACTTTGGCATAGATATTCTTTTTGATACTTAACCTATTTCTATTGCTCCTTATCGTATGACATCAGCTGAATTGAAGGAGTTGCAGGATCAAGTGAAGGACTTGTTGGAGAAGCGCTTTATCAGGCCAAGTATATCAACTTGGGGTGCTCCTATGTTATTTGTGAGAAAGAAGGACGAACCACTTTGGACGTGCATTGTCTATCGGCAATTAAATAAGGTAACCATAAAAAATAAGTATCTGCTGTCAAGGATTGATGACTTGTTTGACTAAAGGGGCTACTCATTTCTCAAAGATTGATCTCTACTCCGATAATCATCAGTTGAGGGTAAGGGAGTGTGATATTCCCAAGTAGGGCTGAGCATAATTTGGTTCAAATCGAAAAAATCGACTGAACTAATTTTTTTAAATCGAAAAAATTAAACCAAAATAAATCAAACCGAAATTGTAAAAATCGAACTAAACCAAATTTATTTTAGATTGGTTTGGATTGATATTTTTACTAAACCAAAAATTGAAAAAACAAATTTATTTTATATCGGTTTAGTTCGATTTAATCGAAAAATCAATTTATTTTATATCGTTATAATTTATATCTCATAGACAATAATTCTAGCCCAATTGTCCAAAAGTCCAATACAATAGTATACGACCGAATCCATATTCAAATACCCATAGCCCGATCTCTCAATTCTTAATATTAGAATTAACCGAACCAAAATAATCAATAATAAAATTCTAATTCTATTCATAATTCCCAAAAATTGAAAGGTAATCTCTACTTTAAAATGTTTTTCCAAACGTCATTCCAAAGAGAAACTGTTCTTATTCGTGGGAAATTTGTGTCCTATTCTCTATGTCTAGATGTGAAATTAAGCAATCAGAAAATAATAATTATCAAAAATGATTTTCATCAAATTCATATGATAAAATTATATATTTTTAAAAAAATTTTAACTCTGAATTTGTTCAATTAATCTCACGAACAGAAAACTAAACCGAAGTAAATCGAACCAAAATTGTAAAATTAAACTAGACCGAATTTATTTTAGTTTGATTTGGATTGCAATTTTCACTAAATCGAAAATTGAAAAACCAAATTGAAATTTGTAAACCGAACCGAATGGACTGAATGCCCACCCCTATTCCCAAGACGACTTTCCGGACTAGATATTGACACTTTGAGTTCGTGGTAATGTATTTTGGGTTAACAAATTCTCCTATGTTATTTATAGATCTCATGAATCAGGTGTTCAAGCTGTTCCTTGGTATGTTGGTGGTTTTCTTGATGATATTTTGATTTATTCCCCAAGCAAACAAAATCATATGGATGATTTAAGGTTGGTTCTTCAGACTTTGAGGGAGAAGCATCTATTTACCAAGTTTAGAAAATGTGAGTTTTGGTTGGGAGAAATAGCTTTCCTTGTTCATATTGTATTGGGTGATGGTACTAAAGTTGATCCAAAGAACATTGAGACTATGAAGAATTAGCCTAGACTGTTGACTCCTTTCGATATTTTTCAGAATTTCCTTAGGTTAGCTAGTTATTATTGAAGATTTGTTGAGGGTTTTTCATCCGTTGCTTCACCATCGACCAAGTTGGCTCAAAAGAAGGCCAAGTTTATATGATCGGATGAGTGTGAGAAGAGTTTTCAGACCTTGAAAGATCGGCTTACATCGGTTCCTATTTTGACATTGTCGGATGGCTTGGATGGGTTTGTGGTATTTGTGATGCTTCTCAGATTGGTTTGGGTTGTATGCTTATGCAATATGGTAAGGTGACAGCTTATGCATCTAGATAGTTAAAGATGCACGAATAAAATTATTTGACTAATGATCTTGAACAAGTGGCAGTGGTGTTTGCTTTGAAGATTTGGCAATATTATCTATATGGGGTTCATGTTGATGTATTCACTAATCACAAGAGCTTGCAATACGTATTCACTCAAACAAATTTTAATTTGAGGCAAAGAAGATGATTGGAGCTTTTTAAAGACTACGATATGAGTGTTCAATATCATCTCAGCAAGGCAAATGTCATAGCTGATGCTCTTAGCAGACTATCTATAGGAAGTGTGGTTCATGTTGATGAGACCAAGAAAGAGTTGTGAAGGATGTGCGCCGTTTGGCTAGATTGGGTGTTAGGTTGGCTAGTTCTAATGATGGTGGCATACATGTTCAGAATGGGGCTGAACCTTCTGTTGTTGTTGATGTCAAGGAAAAGCAAGACTTGGACCCATCATTGGTTGAGTTAAAGAAGTTGGTTACCGAAAAGAAGATAGTGGTTTTCTCCCAAGGGGGAGATGATGTGCTGCGGTACCAAGACTGATAATGTATGTCGAATGTTGATGGCCTTAAGGAGGTGATTTTGAAGGAGGCTCATAACTTTAATTATTCTATACATCCCGGATCTACCAAGATGTATCGAGATGTGAGAAAAGTGTATTGGTGGCACGACATGAAGGACATAACTAAGTTTGTGTCCGAGTGTCCAATTTGTCAACAAGTGAAGGTGGAACACCAAAGGCCTAGTGGTTTTGCTCAAGACATTGAAATTCATACTTGAAAACGGGAGGATGTGAACATGAACTTTGTGATTGGTTTGCCCAGTACCCGGAAGCAATTTGACTCTATTTGGGTAATTTTTGATAGAGTGACCAAATTAACTCACTTCTTATCGGTAAAGACTACTCTTAACGCCGAGGACTATGCCAAGTTATATACTTGGGAGTTGGTTAGATTACATGGTGTGACTATGTCTATTATATTAGATCGTGGTACCCAATTTACTTCTTACTTTTGGAGATCATTTCAAAGAGGGCTTGGTACTAAGGTGAAGTTGAGTACCGCTTTCCATCCTCAAACCTATGGGTAAGAAGAAAGGACAATTCAAACTTTAGAGGACATGTTGAGGACATGTGTGTTAGAGTTCAAAGGGAATTGGGATGATCATGTACCACTTATCGAGTTTGCCTATAACAATAGTTATCATATTAACATCGGAATGGCACCATTTGAAGTTTTGTATGGGAAAAGGTGTGGATCCCTGGTAGGATGGTTTGAGATAGGTGAAATCTCATTGATTGGATAGGACTTAGTGTTGGAGGCTATGGAAAAGGTGAAGTTGATTTGGAAAAGGTTGAAAATAGCACAAAGTCGCCAAAAGTCTAATTCGGATGTTAGGAAAAGGCATCTTGAGTTCTATGTTGGTGATTGGGTATATGTGAAGGTTTCACCTATGAAAGGGAACGCATTTTGGTAAGAAGGGCAAGCTAAGTCCCCGGTATGTAGGTCCTTATGAGGTTGTTAAGGATTGACAATGTGGTTTATAGATTGAATTTGCCTTCAGATATGAGTTCTGTTCACTCGGTTTTCCATGTGCCAATGTTGAGGAGAGTTGATTGGTGATACTAGCATGATTGTACCTTTGAAAGGTGTTGAAGTTAAAAAAGAACTTGGCATATGAAGAAGTTCTAGCTGAAATCTTATATAGGCAATTGAAGAGGCTCCATAACAAAGATGTTACTTCGGTTAAAGTGCTTTGGAGGAACTAACATGTGGAGAGTGCTACATTGGAGGTGGAATCGGACATGAGAAGGTGATATCCCTATCTATTCCAATCTATTCAAGCCTAAGGTACTAGGTTCTTCTTATTCAAATGGTCCTAATTCCCTCATTTTTATGCTTTCATGACATGACATGCATACATGTGCACGAAAATGATTTAAAAATGAGGTTTTCACATGAGTTTTGATGGTTTTATGGTTTTAGATGTTGAATTCTTGCATTGAACCTTCATATTGAAATATGTTCAATCAAGCCTTTAAAGCCATGTTCCAGCTCATTTGAGGACGAATGTTCCCAAAGGGGAGATGATGTAAGGACCCAAGCTTTGGAAGACCCTAACAATGCTTAAAATTTGGTTTTCGATGAATTTTGACCAAAGTACCCTTCCAGGGACACCTCCACGAGCCGTGGAAGGGTCCACGATCTGTGAAGACAGCCTTGGGGTGGCCCTTGGTCATTTCATGGTTTGTCATGGCTTATTGTAGCGTGCAAGACCAAATGGCTCTCCACAGAGCCTTTCACGGCTCGTGGACCTTACCACTGGCCTCCAAAGGGCTCGTGGGAGGAGTCCTCAATTTGGTTACCATGTTGCTTCCTAAGGGTTCCACCATGGACACCCTCACGCTCCTTAAAGAGTACCTCAGACCGTGATGGTGATCGTACAGGGACCCATCGACAAATTTTTCTCTAAATTAAAACTCACCTTGTCGGATGTTGGGAACCTTTCACGACATGCTTCATGAGCCATGAAGGGCTTCACAGGCTGTGAAGCCCATCATGCAGGGTTCCAACTCCAAATTTTGTTACATTTTCATTTTGGGCCCTGTGGTAATTTGATTCACTTCAAAGGTTCCTTTTTTTTTTTAATTTTAAGATTTCATGCCTATCCTAAGACCCCTAAATCAGCCCCCATTCATTCAAAACACTTTATTTTCAATTCAAATGCCTAGACTCTACAAATTCAAGTTCCTAAAACTCTATTTCAGTCAAGTTTTGAAGGTTCCAGTTGGGAAATTCAAAGATGCTTCAATCTCAAGCCTAATTCATCTCATTCTTCCTAGTTTCTTCAAGGTTTTTGTGGTTTCATTCATGATTCTCATTCAATCATGAAACCCCAAATTCTATTTTTTAAAATTCATGATTTTCAAGTATGATTTGCAAGTGGGTCTTTTAATTTAGCTTCAATTTGATCAAAAAAATAGTAATGGGCTGAATTCAATTGTTGATTATAATATGAATTAAGTCTTATTATATTGATTTACATGAGTTTTATGGGAATTGAGTATGTGTGTCTCATTCTATGATGAATTTATGCATGGGTAATAAAAAAGTATGTTTTGATTGTTGATTTCTTTATGGATTTATTATTATTTCATCTAATTATGATGTTTTAATCATGAATTTCTAGGTACTCATGCTATTCCTTCATTTCTCATGATGTATGCATACATGAACAAGTGTTTATTTTATGAGATTTATAATGTGGGGTACTACCTAGTTATCACTATGACTATGATTTCAAGACAAGTGTAGTTATAACATGACATGTGATCACATAATGTCTATAATATGGCTTTAAGCAATTATGGTTGAATATTCACTAATATGTTCAAGTATGAATGAGCTATTCCTTAGAATATCATCATGGATTTAAGTATGATTTGGCTTTAAAGCCCAAGTATGTATGATTATAAAATATGATTTGGCTCTTAAGTCTAAATATGTATGATTATGATTTGAAAGACTTATATTCCCATTTCAACGTGTAAATGTATATGAATTCCCGTGGGATGATGACTTAGCACCAAATGAGATTGGAGGTAGGGCCTCAATCCAATAGGTCCTTATATAAGTCTTCTTCTCACAACTATGTCCAAACATAGGTTCATATTTATGCCCCTCTGTGGATGATTATGTTTATGTAAAATTCTATTCGAAATGGGTGGTGGTCCTGTAAGGTGAGGTTGCTTCTCTGAAATAGGTGGTGGTCTCGTAAGGAGGAGTATGGTCTACCTTTGACAAGTAGATCACCCTTTCCTCCAGTGTTCCATATAATAGCTTGAATGGTCTTATATGTTGGTTGAGGTCCCCTCCCTATATGTTTAAGTATTATGTTATTCATGCATTACAAATTTAAGGCATATTGTTATGATATTCTTTCTTATATACTTATTTCTATATATATGTGTGTGTATTTGTCATCTAACATTGATTTACAGGTTATCATGTTCATAAGCATTACATGCCCGCATACTTAATACATTCAAACGTAGCAACACATACTTTTTCCTACATGATCTAACCATGTAGAGATCGTAGACTATTGATGTCGTTCAAGCTACACCTCCTTTTTGAAGGTTAACGCGGTCGTTGTCAAGATATATAACCTAACCGAGGTTAAAGTCGACTCCCATAGGGAATATGTTAGACTCGGAGTAATTACAAGCAAATCGATTAAATTAACCTACTTATCTCCCAAAAGGGGAGGGGGCTTGTAGTTTGCAGAAAGTAAACCTAAACTAGAATAAGTGTTGTGAAACCAGTAATAGAAGTAACTAGGGTATTGTGTTCGCCATGATTCTCTCACTTGGTATTACCAGATAATCATAATCTTTTCTAGTGTGTTGCATGCAGAACGACAAGTTAAGTTTACCAAGCCCTTTGATCTAGGAGATAGGTAACTTTCACTATGTAATTTGATCCATCCTTGCAGTATGACATTACTAACCTTTACCTATTGTCACAGTACAACCTGCCCTTGATCTAATTTAGTTGATTAGACAAGAAGAAATAAATCAAATCCAGTTAATTAATCTCTTTTCCTATTCATTACTACCTTGATCATATTAGTAACAACCAGGCAAGTTCTAACATTAACCACCATTTTAAAGCAATCAAAATGAAAAGAATGGATTAATACATGCATGCACACATTCCAAGAATTACGAATTATCCGATTTTACCTTGTTAGATCTTCATGACCCTAGTTGTGGATTTAGCTATGCATAATCATTAAAGATGCAAGAATCATGATACGGAATAACATAATTAATCTTACAAAGATGAGTTTAAGAACAAGTCCCAAACTCTTCACTAGAAATCACAAAGTATTGATTAAATCACAAAGTTGTTTTCCAAATGTCTCATGTTCTCTATGCACTTTTCCATATCACAAAGTTGTTTTCCAAATGTCTCATGTGTCTCTATGTACTTTTCCATTGTTTTCCTTCATTTCCTATTTAAAATAAACTAAAAAACCTATTTATAATAACTGAAATACAAGTCCAAAACAAAATAGAAAAACTAAATTCGATAGGTAATACTGACAAGGTTATGGGCCATACTAAGTTCTACAGCCCGTACCTGGGCTTCGTAATTTTCAATCTTCAAAACTGGGCATTACTTCTACAAGACCTTTCTATGGGCTGTATTCAGACTTACGGCTTGTATAGGATTTTGTTTGATAGCTTTCCAGAAACTCCCAAAATCTGATCTTCAAGGCACAAAACCTGATCCATGACTCGTACAAAATTCCATGACTCATCTGACAGTTTGTGGATACAACTTTAGAAAATAGGCCTTTCATTGGATCACAACCACGAAACCACTCTATGACTCATGGAAATTTCCACGGCCTGTAGAGTGCTTCGTACTACAGACGTAAAAACACATCAAACCCACTAACATCACTTTGAGAACACGCAAAATTCCAAGTTTTAAGCATCAAAAATGTTGTATTTTGATAGCACATCAACACCCCCAACTTAAAATTATTACTTATCCTCAAGCGATGAACTCAATCGATATAAGTTGTATAGTAATGCACAGACCACAATCTGATGGCATACATTATCTCCACATCAAATGCAGATACCCACAATAACTCATCAATGCATATCAGATTGTTATCAAACAAATCAATGCAGATCCATACATTTAACACTATAACAAGCGAGGTACCAACGATAAGCAACAATCACTGAAATAGCGTAAAATCAACAGTGTATGCAAGTGCCCTCAACAAAAGAAGTCTCATATCCCACTCATGATAGTATTTTTAGATTCAATGCTTGGGACTAAACTAAATCACTAACACTCACAACAGATATTCAAATACTGTGCTTAATACAATATGCTTGCCCCTATGACCTTTGACTACTTGAGCTAGGATCACTATATGACTTTCTTGACTTTTAACATAGGCTCAGGAGGGCTTTGGTATGATGTTTTGGAAACATAGTGACTAATGGCCCTCCTGAACATTGTGTTATTCCACAGTTTTGCTCTATCAACACTGTCATTTTTGAACTCATTCTCCCTTTCTCCTCTTTCAAACTTTTCTGGGTGCTGTACTCTCATTTTTAGCTCATTGCCTTCTATTTTCTCATTCTTTTTCTTTTCAACTCATTGTTTAGGCATCTATTCATTTTTCTTGCACCTATATCACAATTTTCCCCTTTTTGTGCATCACTAGCTCCCACCTCATTTCATGTGATTAGCCTTACACCAGCCACCCTCAACTTAGACTTTTGGCCTGAGTTGAGGTGTACAATATCCAATCTATGAACCAGGGTCACTTTTGGTAGCCACCATAAACTTAAGCTTTTTGCCTTAGTCAAGGTGCACAATATTCAAGGAAGGACCAGAGCCAATGTTAGGATTTCACATTTGACAAGGCTAGGCACTTAAGATTTTATAAAGAAAAGGGTACATGCAAAACTCAAACATTGGGATCAAGAGATACATTACACATTTGGTTGGTCATTTAGGTTAAGTGGACTAATATGAATGATGGCCTAAGATCCTTTCCGGACCAACTAGCCTACAGTCTAAGTTAGAGTGGCACAACAAGTTTTGAATTGAAGCACAATATAAGAATTAAGCGAAGAAAGCTCTCTCACACACAACACTGATTACACTATCAACATAGGCTCTCAAATCATGTTTTTCATCATAATTAAACTTCACTTATCAGAACAAGCTCTGTCAATCATTAATATCACATGGTTGTTATCAAGACTACCTAACAAAATTTTGATGGGTATCATTTTTCACACAAAAACTAACATATGTCATAGATTTCAGTACTACAGGCTACTAATACTACCTGCACATCTTAAACATGTCGATTCAACAGAAAATAAATGTCCTTAAAGAAAGAACATAGGTAAGAAAACTTCTTGGACTCAACATTTGTGATAGTAATAGGTCATAGTTACTCAGACTTTACTGAGTACTATAACTACCCACACCCCATCGAAAAGAGTGCATTGTCCTCAATGCACAAAATATGATAATATTAAAGCACAGGGGCCAAGAGAAACATACCTGGGCACCTAAGCGCTAGTCTCTAGCTGGGACTGACCACCCTCAACCTACCAGTGGTCTCTTCAATAGTGACATCATGTCCGGAGGGTCCAACACCCCTCATCCTCTCTATCTCGCGTGTCTGTCGGGCCTTCTCATTTTGTATGAAGCGTAGTATCGCAATCTCAAGCTACTCCTCCTCTGTTATCCCTACCTCTCGCCTCGCAGCATTTGGATCATCAGTGTGGGGCTGCTTCTAGAGGGAGGGGAGTGGTATATCCTCAGGGCCAAATAAATCAACAACCATCTCAGTGGGATCTGACAGGGGAAGTAAAAGTGTTGTTGATGCTGCTTCTCTTATTTCAGAATAAATTTATTAGAACTCTGTCCGAATAAATGTCATATCAGAAGGCCAGGATGAATTGAGGCTCTTCTCTACTCGCCTCTCAAACGCGCTAATACGTTTGTGTACCGATGCAAGTCTCTCCTGAATAGTAGTCATACAGTGCATTTGTATACGTGCCCCAGCCTTTGAGATGGCCTAACAAACCTAAGGTTGAATCTACTGTAGCAACTGAGTCAACCGGGACTTAGTGTGTGCCTGCCTCTGTGCCATAGCCTGATAGATGTTGTTGACACGTATATCATACCAGCAAGTACTGACTGTGCGGGCACGACCTCTGATGCAGTAGTGGTAGTAGTGGTCCCCCTCTCAATATCAGCCTCAATATATGGGGAACCCCCGAAGTAGCTGGAGCAGTCGTGGTGGAAGATGATGGAGGCTCAGACAGTGGCACTATAGTGAACATCTCCGGCATCTGGACTAGAGGGTGTGGTGCTCGCTAGAGATCCACCGAATTCTCATCAACCTTTATCAGGCTGGATACCAATGTCCTCTGAACCCTGATCAGAGAGTCTAAGTGGTGAAGAATCTCCACCCTCTCTCTTATACAAAGGCTATTATCAAGCACGGGAAGGGGATAGAGGTGGACCTCTTCAGAGCTGCCTCAAGAATATGCTTCGCAATTAGGCGACCCCAGTCTATATCATAGACAGCTAAGATACTGTTAACCAGTATCGTATGGTCCAGTGTCAAGGTATTACCGACATGCGTGGGCTGAATTCACGATCTCACCATAGCCCACTAAAATTTGCTGGTGAAATTGAGGGACACCTTCACTATGGACGCCGAAAAAGTATATACCCACTCAAGGTCCTTGTTGTCACGTCCTAAGCCTAGGGCCTAGACGTAACATGGCGAATGGAAAACCCAGAGGGAGCCTAAACAAGCCTCTTAGCATGTCATTCACACATCTTTGGTCGCAGAAGCAAATAAACATCAACAAGTGATATAATTAAAAGGGAAGCAGGGATAAGTGAAGTCTTTGATAATCACTAAAGCATAAAAGAGTCAAGCTCATAGCATAAATACATCATAACATCCAACAACACCTCTAACTTGGAATGGAGCGGGGGCCAAGACACTTTCCAGGCTCACCCTCAAAATAACAAGTGTTCAATATACTGAAGTCTCAAAATAGCAAGAGTAATATAGATAGTGTCCTCGGACTTGAGGACTCACCTAGCCACGTGGAGGATGATCAAAAGGAGTTTCGGTCCCTACATGGCAATACCAATGTAGGCATAGAGTATGCATTAGTATGTTTGAATGTACTAAGTATGTGGGATGCAATGCAACAAGACATAAGCCAATATAGTCAAAATGC
>JAPFFP010098929.1:0-19937 GCA_026153255.1 Solanum medicagineum | reverse complement strand
GCCCACTAATGCGAGATTCACGCACATTTGAAAATTAGCGTCAATTTGTCCAAACCATGTCATGTTTCATTTGAATTTTACTAGTAGTGTAAGATGTGGGGTGTTACAGTATCTGACAATGTTGGTTCTGGTATTATGAAGGTAAGCTGAGGCTGAAAGCATGACCTGTGAGTCTATACTTTATTGTGGATGCAATTCCATGTGTGTTGTGAGTGTATTTTGATTCTTTCTATTGAGGGCATTTGCACTAATTGAGTAGTAAATGACTATACCAGCGATTGTGGACGGTTGATGCTCCTTAGCTTTTCATAGTTGGATTGCCATGTGTCTCATTATGTTCTGGTTTTGCTTAATAACCTCGCAATCCTATTTTGCAAATGGTAGTTGTGGACTTGAATCAAAGGAGTTGCTGTATATGCCCTTAGCGTAGCTACTATATAGTTCTCATTATCTGCTTAGATTGAGTCGTTGCCTGAGAATAAGCAATAATTCTAAGTTGAGGGTGTTGATGTGCTGTCAAAATACAACACATTTGATACCCAAAACAAGAGATTTTGTGAGTTCTTAATGTGACTTTTTATGGTTTTTATATGTCTTTGTGTTGTTTTTGCAGAAAAGTTAGGTTGGCATGATTTTGACGGAAAGTTGCAGATTTATCTTAATCATAGGACATACGGGCTCACCTACGAGTTGTAGCCCAAGCTATGAGTCGTAGGGTGTGTCGTAGCAAGAAATAGACACCAAAATTCAAAAATCTACTAAGTGGAGGGAACCCCTACGAGGCCATCCTATGAGTTGTAAGTCTCACTACGACTCATATAGGTGGCCTCATAGCAAGAATCAGAGAGCCAAAATGTTGAAACAAAAATTGAAGGCACAAGACTACGAGAGGAACATACGAGTTGTAGCTCAAGCAACGACTCATACCTATGGGTCATGCCAGTTCAGTCCAAGATGCCAAGAACCTAATACAAGACCCCGACTACAACTTGTAGGTAACCCTACGAGTCGTACCTGCAAGGTGTACCAGTTGCCATCTATCTTTTCTGTGTTAATTTTTAGGGTTTATTTATAAACACTGTAAATACATTTAGTTCAGTTTTTAGAAGGAGATTCCAGATTTTTAGAGGATAGAACTTGCCTTTGAATATTCTCTCAAGAATATTTTTTGGTTTTAGATTAATTTATTATTTTCTCTTGGAAAACTCATTTGGGGATTGCAAATTTTCTTTGTACTCATTGTTTATCAATCAACCTTTTGGGTTTGCAACTTGTGGCACCTATACTCCTCAGTTTTTTTGGTAAAACCTTAATTTATGTCTTGTATTTGCATTTTTTCTTGTTTTGTCTTATCCATGAGTAGCTAAGCACCCACAACGTGGGGAAATTGTAGGAATCATGGGTAGTTGATTTGAAATAACCTAGTTTTATTGCATTTCTACAATTGAGGTTTGCATGTATTATCTATTTTCCTTCATTATGATTGTCATTTGCTGGTGGCCAACACCAAACCCCACCTACTATTACTAGCCCTACCAAGGTAGTGACGAATAAGAAAAGGGAATTAGATGACAGGATTCGAGTGATGTGTTCTCGTCTAATCAACTAAGCCTGACCAGGGGGAGGTTGACTGGGATAATAGTGTGCCAAGTGCCATGGTGAAATTCGACCTTTCCCTTCGCAAGAGGGCTGGAAGAACATAAGTTACTATCCTGCATGTGAATTTCCAATCGTAGTTATGTCACATAGGATAATTGAATCAATGAACCATGGTGAACATTGTTCCCAAGTTGTCCCTAAAATTGAGTGTTTCCTCACATCATAGTTTAGTGTTTATTTTACTTTGTTTTTGAATCACAAGCCCCCCCTCCCCCGCAATTTAGAGATATTAGTTATTTATGGTTGAAATGATTAGTAGTGGATTCATATAGTCAAGCCCCGTATTCTCTGTGGATTCAAGCCTAACCTTCGGTTAGGTTAATTGCTGATAGTGATCGCTTTCTTATTGGAGCGTGAAAATCATCATACAATATATATGAGGTTAGGAATGTCGAAGACAATGACAATATTCTCCAACCCATGAGCAACTATACTTACGAGGTCAGGAATATTAGTGACAATGCCAATATTATTCAAGATATGAGCAACAATATCATTAGGTTAGGAATGTCAGAGACAATGGAAATATTGTCTAAGCTGCAAGTGACTATACTTATGAGGTCAGAAATATCAGCGACAATAATAATATTGTTCATCAAAGCAATCCAATTCCTGAAATCATCATGTATCCTTGGCAAGAGAACATGGAGCATCAACAAAATTTTGAAGGTATTATCAACAATAATTTGATGTTCTATGATGATCATAAATTCGCCCAATTGATTACTCCTCCAAATATGTTGCCATCATCAAGTAATTATGTTGATCATCTTCCAAATTATGGTGATAATGGTGGCAATAATGTTCATGATATTTAAGGGTTTTTATGAGCATGGTGTAGTGGTAAAATAATATGTAGAGATTTTTTAAAAAATGAAAAAAGACTATGACATAGTACTAATTTATTTTTAATTTTTCCGTGTGAAAATTTTTAAAATTGTTAAGAAGTGAAAACATTACTCATGTTTTAATATATGTATTTTATTTTTTGAAGTATGTGATTCTCTTATCCAAAAAATTTTTAAATTACTTTTGTTTTTTTCTTTCATCGTTTCTTATGTGTAAAGAAGGATATATTATGTTCTATTAAGTTGTGACTATATTTCTATGAGTTACTTTTTGGTGCACTCTCAGATCATACAAATATTTGAAATCTAAAAATTAAGATATATCACCTACTATATAAAATATGACCTGATAACATGAAAATTATTTGCATTGACAGTGTATATTACTGCTGAACTTACACCCCCACCCCCTCCCAATCTATATTTGAAAATTGATGGATTTATAGTTTTTTGTTCATGGGCCAAAAGATTCTTATACTTCTGAAAGGCAAATTATTTATTAGCCCAAATACTAGATTTAGACTCATATTTATATTGTGCTTAAATGGGCCTGTAGCCCAAAGATATGCCTTTAGATGTAGTGTACTTTCAAGTATGATGTATTATCCCTCTTCGTCTTAATTTATATAATATTTTTCGCTTCTCGAAAATGAATCAGATTAATATTCTAAGCTAACATATAGATTGACTCAAAATTTGAAATTCAAATCTATAAATATATATATGAAATATGTTGGTGTAAGCTCATAACATTTGAATCCGAAAAAGCAAAAAGGATCATGTTTTTTGAAACAGATGGAGTGGTAATTATCTATTTATGCTTTTTATTTTCTTTTTTTGTACAATTAATGAAACATTTTACTAGTAAATCTATAGACAGAAAGAAATAATATTTTTCAGGATATTCTTCTCTATTTGCAAAGTAAAGTTACACACTAAAGTTTATTCTTTATTTAGAAATATCTCCTTTTTTTAGTATTATTTTATATACGTTATCTGATTAGTAATTTTTCAAAAATATTTTCTCTAGCTTTACGTCTATGATGTAGGAATGAAGTCTACGTATACTCTATCTTCCCCCCATCGCCACCCCTACCCCATATATTATCTTGTGAGACTAGTGGCGAAGCCAAAATTTTGCCAATGGAAGGACGATCACTTACAATATTGTAAATATGTTCATTCTTAAGGGTAATAGTAATACAAGTCTTTTACCCTTTCTTTTCATTTCATATATTTTATTTTTTTCTTTCTATGTGGATGTTTTAGATCCAAAAATTCTTTTCTACCCTCACTATGTAAGAAGACTTGTCTACAACAAACATGATTGATTTATCAACCCACTCCATTTCACTCCCATACCAAAAGATCAGACTATGGAAAGATTTTCAATAATTTCTTATCGTTTAAAGTATAATTTTGTTCATATCTTCTTCTTGACATTCCTTAGTTGGTGATGTACTTTGTTGATATCTTCTTCTCGACATTCCTTACGTACTATGGTGATCTTTCTTTCTCTACAAAGAGAAGAAACAAGTTGAAACTTTGGGTTACTGAAATAGAAATTTTAGGTTAAGAAAAGTTCATTATTGATTTGATATGATTTTTATTTTATTACTTAGCTTCCCTCTTCTGTCATGCCCTGAGCCTAGGGCCTAGATGTGACATGCCGAATGAAAAACTCGAGGAGTTCCCAAACTAGTCTCTTAAGTACATATGGCACATCCTAGGTTTGCGGAAGCATAAATAAGCGATAATTTAATAAAAAGGGAAAATGGGACTAAGGGTTGTATTCATAAAACACAACATGAGAGTCAATCTCAATAATACCGAATCATATTGACATCCAACGACACTTGTACATGCGGAATGGGTCAGGGCCCAAGACTTTTCACGAGCTCACCCTCAAAAGGTAGTATGCAAAAATAACAAAGTCTAGACATAGCATGATGGTAAGTGGAATTTGGTCCCCGAATGTGGAGGACTGACCAAACAAATCTTTGGTCAGACATCTAACCATGTGGAGGCGGTGGAGGGTAGTACGGTGCTTTGGTTTCTGCATAGTTAGATCATGCAGACAAAGAGTATGCATTAGTACTTGGAATGTACTAAGTATGTGTGGTGCAAATACAACAAGGATATAAACCGTATATAATAATATGCATAGTCATAGTCAACAAATGTGGGCTCAATATGTCATTCATGCTCCATGCCATTGTCAAATCACATGGGGATAAGTAATCAAGTTATATAGTATATCGTACATAAATGGGAAAGAACTACAACAAATATATAAGACTAAGCGAGCTATTACTTGAAATCTCGATAAAATCCCCTTATCAGCAAAGAGGTGGTCTAATTACCAAAGGTAAACCATACTTCACCTTATGGGAACAACACACATTTCATATGAAGTTAGCTTCCTTATGGGAATAACACCTATTTCGGATAGGATTTCCATATGTAGCTTGTCATATCATATCATGTCATGTCATATCATACCATTTCCTCTCCTTACAAGAAAAACACCTATTTTGAAGGCATCTTTCCGTACGGGAACAAGATGTATTTCGGAAAGAAACCTATACAAGGCACATAGTTCAAAAAAAGAGAGCACTCCGTCAATCCATCAGTGCTAGATCACAATCCCAATGAATACTCAAAATATTATTATTTCTATAATATTTAAACATTTCAATATATGCAAAGTTAATAGAATAGATCATCAAACCAAAGTTTCATCATATCAGAATAGGGCATAATAACTTCACATAGCTTTCACAATATTCTCATCATTCATAGCATATAAAGGATCCCTTTCACAAATAAAATCATGCCTAAATCATATATCTTTCCATAGAGCATTTATTAACATAAAAAGCTTAGATCATAACGTAGCAAAACATGGTGGGTATACATTTGAACTCAAAATCATGCAAGAACATCACATTTAAACATAA
This sequence comes from Solanum medicagineum, assembly GCA_026153255.1. NCBI lineage: Eukaryota > Viridiplantae > Streptophyta > Magnoliopsida > Solanales > Solanaceae > Solanum > Solanum medicagineum. The sequence goes on along the minus strand of JAPFFP010098929.1, from coordinate 14,470 downwards.
CGAGAGTAGCGAAAACCCTTTTTCAAAGCATGCATAGTAACCCACTAAATCATATCAAAACATAGTTGAGGTAACTTTAGATCCTCATCATAACATCAAATATATTTCATATCTTACCATTTTTATAAATCATGTAGAGTAAAATAACATAGTATTCATCATAGTGTCCTTCAGAATCATGTTATGCAAATAACCCATGAAACCTTTATTAAACCTATATCTTGGAGAGAGGAAGCTTGGGAAGAAAATGGTTGAGCTTGTGGGCGAAGGTCCCCACAATCAAAACCCACATACCTTGGTGTTTATGATGGAGAAACCCTGATTTGAAGAAGATGGAACCAAAACCCTAGCTTGTTCTTCCTTTGGAAGTTCAAGAACTTGGGAGCATTTATACTTAAGAATTTTGTGGGAGAATGAGAGGAGATGAGATGCATTTAGAGTTATAATATGATAAAAGGGCCTCCCAAAAGCCCAAAACAACGTAGTATAAGCATTAAATACTGACAAAAGATAAAACTAACCCTTACAAAAACTAGCCGGCTGACCTATGAAGCCCCATCTATGACTCATATTTTACTCTACAAGTAGTAGAATGACCTCTCGTGGACAGAGGGATTGAAATTCAGGGTCTCCAGAGAATGGCACAAAACTTTGACTTACGACTCATAAACCAGTTTAAGAGTCATAAACACCCCTCATCGACGTGACGTCCATGAACACCCTGTCACTTGAACCTACATCTAAACCCCCTTCTACAACTCGTAGAAGGCTTTACGATCGTATTACAAGTCATAGACTACACTTTAGAAATACCCCAAATTTCACCAAGTCTGCCAAGTCCTACGAGACCCTTTACGAGCTGTATTACGGCCTACGAATCGTAACCCCTTTTGGAAACATCAATCTAACAAGAACTCACTCTTTTTTCTGAACTTTTCTTGCTTATGTCCAGTGGGGTCTTACATCTTCCTTCATTCTTTTTACCAGATTCAATCACAACCTTAGCTTATTTATTATTTACTCACATTATTATGTAAAATATATGTCTCTTTGAAAATTCTCGTCAATAGCTAACTTCTACCTCATTGAAATCAAAATAATATTAAGAAGGGAATTGCTTGAATTTTGATGCAACTCAAGTTTTTGATGAAATTCCCAATGAAAGTTTATTAGCTTTGTTTTGATTCTTATAGTAGTACTTTATTTTGTAACTTCCAGAAAATAAGAGCCACGCTCTTAAGGTTGCATTCACTAGAACTTGCACAAATATTTCCTATAGTATGGTTTGCTATTTGTTTTCAAATGCAGAGGTTTGTTTTCGTTTGCACATATGTGGACTATAGTAATAGTCAAATTATTTATAAGGATGTCATTGCCTTTATAATTAAAAGTTCCACTCCGCTTAATGTTCTATCTGAGGGATAATGTTATCTTTCTTTCTTGCAGTGTCATTAAGATAGTTCTTCAATTCTGCAAGGAGAACTCTGTCACGGCCCATGCATGGGACCTAGACACGGCGAATGGGGAACCAGAAGAAACCCCAAATAAGTCTCTTAGTGTATCACATACACAACCTTGGTTGTGGAAAGCAAAATAAGATAAATAACAAGTGATAATAGAACATATGGGAAGAGGGTCTAAGGAGTCTTCCATAATAGCATAAGCATAATATGAGTCGAGCTCAATAATACAAAACATCTCAATATCCAACAACACCTCTACTAGTATATGGGATTGGGGCCAAGACATCTCCTAGGCTCACCCTCATAGAAAAGTGTCCAAAATATACATAATAATGTCTTAACATATACATGAAAAAAGATATATGTTATCCCCAGATATGAGGACTCACAAAAAGCTAACTTCCACGATCCAAGTAGCCATGTGGAGGAGGACGATCAATAGGAGCTTTGGTTCCTACATGGTGACATCATGTAAGCATATAGTATGCGTTAGTACTTGAAATGTACTAAGTATGTAGGGTGCAATGCAACAAGAATCATAAGCCATAATAAATAGGATGCTTAATCATAATCAATAGACATAAGCTCAATATGGTACGTATCATCAATGCTTAGGCTTCAGAATTCACATAAGAACATATCATAGAGTAAGAGATCAACAATTTACTTGTAGATCATGGAGTATTTTCATGTGTTTAATACATGCTTTGGAGCTCATAACGTATAATAAGAACACTTGTCATAACCAATTTCTTATCAAAATCATACAATAATATATAATTGGGCTTAGCCCACTTCATAATTTACAAAATAATTCAATGTCATGAACGTAAATACCATGAAGGATATGAGGAAAGCTTGGGTAATAAAGATTCAATCTAAAATCCACAATATAATATAAAATCCAAAGTGAAATCATAATTAAATACTCATTTAAGATCATAATATAATCACCTATACATAAACCAATCTTAAAAAGGGACATGCATATTCATAAGTTCATAAACCCAATATAATTCAACATAATATAGTTCAAAATCAACTTAAAATCAGCATAAAAGTATAATCCATACATTAATTGAATTCAAGAAACCAGAAGATTCAAAACCCCAAATTAAAGTGAGCAAAATTCATGAAAAGTGCTAGAAAGGTTATGGGCCTCTTTGGTTGAAAGGAGCAAAAAAACATTCCCACATACCTTAGCTAATGGAAAATACCAAGAGAATTTGAAGAAGATTTGTGTTAGTCTTGAATTCCCAAGCTTGAATATCACGAGTTTTCTTGAGAGGAGTTTTAGAGTGAGTGTAGAATGAGAGAATGAATTGAATAATTTAAGTAGGGTTTAAGGTTATTCGGAAAACCTTAGGATAGCATAGGATATCCCAAAAATTCATTAGAATAAATTAAATTTACAAAAATACCATTAATGAGATGGATGAAAAAATTTCCCGTGGCCACTACACTTAAGGCTACACGGCACGTGTGGCACTACACGGTCCGTGTAACTGGCCATATACCTATACTTAGATAGATTTTTGGAAGTTGGAACTTGACTTCACTACTTATAAACATTTTGGTGATGTTCACCTATACGGAGGGCATCACGGACTGTGTGGAATCCCATGATCCATGTGGATGCCCGTACCTCCACATTTGAAGAATTTTCAATGGAGGAGAGCACCACGGCTGGTCTCACGGCTAGTGACGCCTACCATGGTCAGTACAAAGGGGCGTGGAACTAACCTTGAAAATTTTCCCAACTTAGAAGGCTATACGGTCAATCCCACGGGCAGTGGCAAGCCACATGGCCAGTACCACTGACCTTACCCGAATACTTAGGCCAATAATGGCCATTTACAGTTAAAGGCCACCCGCACGGCCCCTAAGAATCCACATAGCCCGTATAGGTGCCCGTGTGGCAATACTGCATGGGAGGGTCTTACGAAAACGACCATAACTTTTTCATCCGAATACTAAATGAGGTGAAACTAGATGCCTTGGAAAGCTAACTCAAATAGTTTCAATTTGGTAGGTAGAAGGACACCCAGTGCATTTTTTGCTAAGAGATTTGATTATTTAACGTTGACCCTTCTAACGAATCATATGAAAACTTAGCCAAAGGAATAAATTTGAGCTTGTCTTGATGTAAGAGGCTCATGATGATCCTAAAGCACATAAATAATCTTGGATTGAAGTCTTGCAAATGAACTTAGTTTGAATTTGAAGGTTCTATTCCAATCTCACAACTTGCGGGGTATTACTCTCTCTCTCCCTTAAGATCATTCATCCTCAAATGAGAATCGAACTAGCTTGAAGGACTTGAATTGATCATGAAACATACAAACTGATGACTCATAGAAATATAACTCTTATAATGCTTTTAAAAAAGGATTTTTGTGCATTCTCGAGAAAGTTTTTATTTTGATGTTTGTTTTTGTGATTTTTCAAGAAAAGTGACTAAGGCATGGAGAAATAGGTGAACCATAGTAAAAGGGATGATAAAGAGCTTAAGGAGATCTCCACGACCAATGTAGCATCACACAGATCGTGGGAGGCCACATGGATGAGTCATTGGAAAGAGGAGCAAAAATGGAACCAAGTGTGGGCACACAGTGACCTACACGGCTCTTGTATTTCCACATGGACCGTGAGGCCCATCATGGCCTCACACATGGTGGCTGATGGTAGTGACAAATCAGCTAAAGGTAAGCACAAGAGATATTTGACCAAAGCCATATACCACACACATGTCATGGATCGTGGGAAGTGTGATGGGTCATAGCATAGCTCGTCAAAGTGACATGAGGGGAAATTACCGTCAAAAATTAAGAAAAATGAACTAAGTGGCGTCAGACAGGGCCTGTCATGGGCCGTGTCACCAACCATAGTCATGTCTTGGCTCGTGAGGTCGAATGAAGTGGGAAAATATAATAGGCAAGGCAAACGATCCATGGAAAGGACAGTCTACAACTATATGGACTGTTTGCCTGCACATTGAGGAGTGATGCAGTGGAGCAAGTTTTGAAGGCCAAATATAGCTGCAGGACCATTTCATGGTCCTTCTGCCTTCACATTGGCCGTGTGGTGGACCGTGTCCATGCTGATGTGACATTTCCTATTTTAAATCAAATTAGCTTTTCTTTATATATAAATAGTATTTTTATTTTATTTTTACTGAGTCTTGGATGGCTGGAGATAGAAAACACAAGAGAACACCATTTTCCTTGTAATTTCATTAATCTTTGGGATTTTCCTTTTCTTGTTCAAGATTGTGACCCGTAGATTCATTGATTCTTCAATAGTAAGGTCTTTATTATGAGTTCTCTGTGTCATTGTGGGTTATGTCTCTCGAATATGCTAGACTAAACCGGTAAATAGAGTTATGGAAACCATGAAAAGTCAATAAGATAGATGAATATGGCGTAAATCTTCGGATTGATTAGCGTATATATCGTAGTAATCTTTATTATAATTTCTCCCTTGACGGGTTGATGCATTACGGTAAGCCTGTATTGATTACATGCCCGAAAGGAATGTTTTTATTAGGAATAGAGTTCTTCAATAGAAATACGAGGTTTTAACCTAGTCTAAGTACTTGAGACCGAAAGGTGAGAGTATTTTGGGATTGACAACAAGGGTTAATAAGTATACATTCTAGACCGAGAGGTGAATTAGGTATTACATAACTTGTTAGATCTTGTACAAGTAATCATGAATCAGTTTACTGCTAGATTTGGCTATCGCTTTAGATGTCATGGGGAACACAATCCTAGCTTTGCATTAATCAGTTAAAATCCAATTGCCTTTGTACTTATTTGTTACTTTACTTTAGTAAGTTAGTTTATAAGAACCAAAATCCCCCACATTTACTTTATGCATTTTTGTTTTGGGAATAGAGTTTACATCTGAACATAGTGCTAATAGATTTATTCTCACACATTCCCTGTGGTTGAGTTCTATATTTGATCACTATTCCTTTTGGAGTGTAAACTTGGGCGTATCAAATTTTGGCGCCATTGCCGGGGAATATGGCGAAGTAATAGTCTTTTGGTTGCAATTTTCAATTTGTAATGCTAGTCCCTAATTTTGCTTTTGTTTCTTGTTTTTGTTTCTTGGTAGGGAGCCAGTGTTGCATATCAAACACTCGAAGCAAGGGTGAAACACTTGTTCCTGACGACCCTGATCTTAATAAGTCAATTCGCAAAATGAATTCCCAAGAATGTGAAGCAGAAAGGCTTAGAGCATTAGTGATAAATCCTGTAGATGGTGGAAATAATGGTCTGGGTGAGAATGATCAAGCTAGTAATGATGTGCCACTGGCAGCACCACTTAGACCGGTGCCGTTGCCTAGTGTATGAGCTCGAGGACCTCAACAGCCCCAAGCAAGGAATGATGACGATGGTGCTGGGACCACTTGGGCAATTGTACTTCCCCCATTGCCCGCAGGTATTAAGTTCACTATCACTAGTACTATGCTGCAGATACTATAGTTGAAAGGGTTGCTCAGTGGGGTAGCAAACGAGGATGCAAATCAGCATGTCCTAAACGTTTTGGCAACATATCAATCATCTGAGATTCCAGGGGTCAGTCAGCAAGCAATTAGGTTGCGATTATTCCCTTTGTCTCTTTCTAGTGCAACATCTACGTGTCTTCATGAGCTTCCACATGATTCTATCTGCATTTGGTGAGAGTTAAAAGAGGCATTTTTAGAGAGGTTCTTCCCCGCATCAAGACAACTGAAAATCACAGATTACATTGGGTCTCACAAGCAACTATCGAATAAAGCACTACATGAGATTTGGGAGAGATTCAGGCAGAAGCTTAAGCAGTGCCCCAATCATATCCTCACTGATGAGCACTTGAAGGCAGTTTTCTACAGGTCCTGTAACTTTATAATGAAGCATATCATTGATGCCGCTTGTGGGGGATCATACATGTCCAAGACTTTCCCAGACATAGTGGTGATCTTAGATTAAGTAGCAAAAAATAACAGGGCATGGTACACTAGAGATGAAGAATGTTCAGGGTTCGTCTTTGTGACAACTATGGAGAAATGATTGAAGGAGGAGGAATGGTATCAAGATGTGGCTTGTATGAAGACCCAACTGGACCTGCCGGCGAAGCGGTTGTTAGACAAAGGCGCAAAGAAGGTAAAAGTTGTAGACACAATGCCTAGGTATGATGATTAAAGCCTTAATTATGATTAATAGATGAACTTCTTAGGAAGTCAGGGGGTTACCATCCATTCAACGTCAGTAATCAAGGTCAGAACTATGGTCCTGATAGGACTATCAAGGCAATTCGCAGAACAGAGATGGTTATAGGAACCGTGGGAGTCAGAATGATGGTGGTGGAAACTCCAATTTAAAAGAGATCATGGCAAAGGTCCTTGACAAAGTTGAGTGTACTGAGGCAGGGATGCGAGATATAAAAAGAGAGATGTCCAATGTTCGGCAGCTGGTTGATTCACATTCCACCTCGATCATGTAACTAGAGAAGAAGATGGGAAAATTGTCAGCCGCATTCAATAAAAGAAAAGCTAGCAGATGGAAATTATCGGTAATATTCAATCAAAGAAAAGCTAGGTCACTTTCTAGTGACACTATTCAAAACTTGAAAAATGATGGTCATTGCATGGCAATAACCATGAGGAGAGGTAAGGTACTTTATGACCATTGGTCGGTAATGCAGGTTTGGATGAAACCGAAGACAAGATACTTGATCCTATGGAGATGCGTGTTGATGACATGAGTGAAGAAACGAAGATGACACCAGAAAAGCCTGAGGTTGCCAAAGATGCAAAAAAATCAGAGAGACCAGTGACTCAACCTCTGCCAGCCATTCCAAAGCCGCCACCATCATTCCTACAAAGGATGTAGAAGAAGGTTGAGTATGGCAAGTTTTCAGAAGTTCTTGTCCATTTTGAAAGATATATCAGTGAACAACCCTCAAGTGGAGGCACTTGAGACAATTTCGGGCTACGCTAAATTAATTAAATACTTGGTTACTAAGAAGAGGACAACCATGATCAAGCCAAAAAACAACCTCCACAACTGTAGTGCCATTACTATAAGGTCTCTTGTTGAAAAGAAAGAAGATCTGAGAGCCTTCACTATCCCATGTACCATTAAAGCATTTGACTTTGCAAGAGCTCTCTATGATCTGGGTGCCATCATTAACTTGATGTCACTAGCAGTTTATAAGCAGCTAGGCTTAGGAGCCCCCACGCCTACTACAATGCGGCTACTCATGGCAGACAGATCGGTGAAGTAGCCCGTGGGGATTATATGTGATGTGCTGGTCTATGTGGCCATATTATATTTTCGATAGACCTTTTCTTTCTAGACTATCAGGTGGATTTTGAGATCCGTATCATTCTTGGGAGACCATTTTTGGCTACTGGCATAGCATTGGTAGATGTAGAGCGCGCGGAGTTGACTTTTAGACTAAACATTGAAGAGGTGAAATTCAAGGTGTATGCTGCATTGAAGAGACCAAAAGAGGTGGTTGTGATGTCTATCTTAGATATGGAAGAGGACTTCTTCTCTAAGATCCTACTCGAGGAAACAATGAGTGTAGACACACTAGCGGCAATGTTGATGAACTTCCCCGAGGATGGTATTAATGGGTATACAAGCACCATGAATGCGTTACAAGGTAGGGGAACTAGACCATTTGTCCCCAGAAAGTATGACTTAGACCTGCATAACAGATCTACACCACTAGCTAAACCTTCCATCGAGGAGCCTCCAGCCGTGGAGCTCAAGGAGCTGCCCCAACACTTAAGGTATGTACTTTTTGGCATTGATAACACTCTTCTTGTGATTGTCGCTGCAGATATTCAGGAAAACCAGGTGGAAGCATTGCTGGGAGTCCTCAAAAAGTTCAAGCGAGCTATTAGTTAGACCATTAAAGATATTATAGGGATTCCTCCAAGGATATGCAAGCACAAGATCAAATTGGAGTATAACTTTGTCCCCAATATGGAGCCACAATGCAAGCCTAACCCACATATGCAAGAGGTGGTGAAAGAGCATATCAATAGGTGGATGGATGCTGGGGTGATGTACCCCATTTCAGATAGCAAGTGGGTCAACCTAGTTCAGTTTGTCCCAAAGAAACGAGGCATGAAAGTGGTGGCTAATGATAAAAATGAGTTGGTCCCTTTAAGACCCATGACTGGGTGGCGAGTGTGAATGGACTATCGGAAGCTGAATAAATGGACCTTGAAGGACCATTTTCCCATGCCCTTCATAGACCAAATATTCGATAGGTTGGTAGGTAGAGGGTGGTACTGCTTCTTGGACGGGTAATCGGGCTACAATTACATATCCATAGCCCTGGAGGACCAGGTGAAGACTACTTTCACTTTCCCATATAGGACTTTTTCTTTTAGAAGGATCCTTTTGGGTTATGCAATGCCCTAGGCACGGTCCATCGCTATATGATAACGATCTTCTCCAACATGGTTGAAGACACCCTCAAGGTACTTATGGACTACTTCTCTGTAGTGGGTGATTCTTTTGATGCCTGTTTGTTGAATCTTAGCAGGGAACTACAACATTGTGAGGAGGCTAACTTGGTGCTATTTGGGAGAAATGCCACTTCATGGTCAAGGAGGGGATAGTTCTTGGCCATAAGATTTCTGAGAAGGGCATAGAAGTGTATAAGGAAAAAATTGAGATAATTGAGAATTATCGCCTCCCATATCCGTGAAGGGGGTCCGAAGTTTCCTTGGGTATGCAGGTGTCTACCGCCGATTTATAAAAGACTTCTCCAGGATTGCACATCCATTGTTCAAGTTATTGGAGAAGGATACAAAGTTTCATTTTGATGATTGCTGCAGGCATGTCTTTGAGACCCTAAAGCAAAAATTTATTTCTACACCCGTGGTGGTTGCACCTGAGTTGACTACCCCATTTAAGGTTATGTGTGATGCAAGCGAATTTGCTCTGGGTGTTGTGGTTGGGTAGAAGCGCAACAAGATCTTTCACCCCATCTGCTATGCCAGCAAGACCATCAATGATGCTCAAAAAATTATACAGTGACTGAGCAAGAATAGCTGGCCATGGTATATGCATTTGACATGTTTAGGACTTACCTATTAGGCACCAAATCGATAGTGCACACTGACTATGTAGCCTTGAGATACCTCATGGCAAAGAAAGATGCTAAGCCAAGGTTGATCAGATAGGTTCTCCTGCTGCAGGAGTTTAACTTTGAGGTCCTAGAGAGAAAAGGATCCGAGAATCAAGTAGCATACCACTTGTCCAGATTGGAGCATGAGTCAAGAGTGAAGGATTGTTGAACGTCGATGATTTCTTTCCTGATGAGCAGGTATTGATAGCGTCTGTTGACCTTATTCCTTGGTTTGCTGATTTTGCTAACTTTCTGGTAAGCGACATTATGCCAAAGGGCCTTAACTCTCACTAGAGAAAAAAGTTTCTTTATGGTGTGTGCAGGTACTTCTGGGATGACTAATTATTTTGAACATGTGTTAATGGAGTTATCAGGTGGTGCATTCCAGAAGCAGAGATGTTAAGTATCATAGAGGCCTATCACCTTTCAGCAGTGGTGGGTCATCATGGTGCTGCCAGGATGATGAAGAAGATTTTGCAATGTGGATACTACTAGCCTACCATCTACAAGGACACCGATGACTTGGGGTTTGGGTGTGGCCAATGCCAGCAACAGAGCAACATCTCAAAGTGCCAAAAGCTTCCTTTGACCCAATTCTTGAGGTAGAAATGTTCGATGTATGGGGCATTGACTTCATCAGCCCATTTTTGAGCCCTTATGGCGTGAAGTACGTACTTGTTTGGTAGACTATATTTCTAAGTAGGTAGAGGCAATTGCGCTGCCGAACAATGAAAGTAAGAGTGTTGTCCGATTCTTGGGGTAGAACATCTTTTCCAGATTTGGGACACTCAGAACGATCATCAGTGATGGGGGATCTGATTTCTACTACAAGGTCTTCTGTATTGCGCTAGTAAAATATAGAGTACAATAATGCAAGGTTGCAACACCCTATCACCCGCAGACTAGTGCATAGGTTGAGGTGTCAAACAGAGAGATCAAGGAGATATTGACCAATTCTGTGAATGCTACTAGGACTGATTGGGAGACGAAGCTAGATGATGAACTATAGGATTACATGACGTCTTACAAGACACCCATTGGTATGTCCCCATATCAGTTGGTGTTTGGTAAAGCCTGTACTCTACTTGTGGAGTTGGAGCATAAGGCACTCTAGGCTCTGAAGAAGATCAAAATGAATTGGGATGAGGCTGGTGATCTGAGACTCGACCAGCTCAATGTATTTGATGATTTTCGCCTCCAAGAGTTTGAGAGTGCATCTCTGTACAAAGAGAGAATAAAGATCCATCATGACAAGCATATCAACCAACAGAGTTATAATATTAGTGACAAGGTACTACTGTTCAACTCGAGATTGAGATTATTCCAAGGTAAGCTCAAGTCCAGATGGTCTGGCCATACACAATTACCTAGGTGTTCCCCCATGGCGCAATTGAGTTAGAAGCTGAGAATGGGGATCGGTTCAGAGTGAATGTGTAAAGAGTGTATCAATACTTGGGTGCAGTAGAGGAGGCCTCTGTGATTGAGGTCTTGCTTCTTGATGAAGTCTGAGTAGTCAAGACAATGTGTCGTGCCGCAATGTTAAATCAAGCGTTCGTTGGAGGCAACCCACGCATTATATAAAAAAACATTTTAATTTATATGTCATTCACTTTCTTGTTTTTGGTTTGTGGTTCCGGAAACAGTCGCGCTATGTTTTTAAACATAGGGGTCAGGCTGCGTACATCTGACCCCCCCTTACCCCGCAATGGGCGGGAGCCTTTGGGGCATTGGGGTAATGTTGCTGTTGTTTCCAGGAGAGTACAAGTGCTACTTTGGAGTTTGTCAGTGCACATGGCGAGAGATGTGTCTTGATGCCGAGATGACTAAGTGTTGACACAAAGCATGTTTGCACGGCCCGTGATAGCCTTAACAGCTCGTGTATGGTGCCGTTACTTGCATGCATGCCTGATGAGTCGAAATGGTGGAAAGTTTGGGAATACAGAAGACCAAATGGACCATGACATGTGTCACGGGCCGTGCAAAGACTCGTGATGATGAGGTGGCCAATGCGTGCCTGGTATATGTTTCAAATCTTAAGTGCTGACTAATGGTAGCCTCACACGGACCGTCTCGCATCCAATGGCTCGTGAAGTGCACCGTTAGCTGCCAATGTGTGATCAAGTGAGAAAATTACACCAAGAGTAGTTAAACGGAAGACCAGATAGACCACGACATGTGTAACGGGCTGTGAGGTCGCCCGTGGAGGTGTCGTCAGTCAACATCAAGTCAGGTAAGTGCTAACATGTTAAATGTATGGTGGGATGGATGGTCCAAACGGACCATACCACGTGACACGGGTCGTGAGGCCGTCAATATGGAGGAGAGAGAAATGGTCAACTATGTTGACCAAGGTATTTAAATATCCTTATTTATTTCCAACAACTTACTTTCAGATTTACTTTATCTCTACACACACGTCTCTGTCTCTCTACCTCACAACTCTTTTCTCCAAATTCCCCAAAAATTTCCATCTTTTTTTAGACGATTCGTGAGTTTATCACATGATTTGTAGCTTAATCTAAGTGTAGGTCTCTACTTTTTCAAGAAAGTCTTCTTATCCATTATTGCTCATCAAGTAAGAACTCAATTTCTCTATTTTCTAGTGTAGATTTTGGTGCTTGCATGTGTAGATCTTGGTGGAAAGGTGTTTCTTTCTTCGGTTAATGTATCATAATTCATATTATTGATGTTGGTGTGCATGTGGTGGTCAAAATCACCATTATTGAATTCTTAAGGTTTTACCCATGAAAGCAACGATTTTGGTAGATTTTTGACATGTCTTTGGGGGGAAATTGACTTGTATATGCTATGGTGTTAATGGAATCATAACTATGTGGGGTGAAATTGCATGAACCTGTGTCTGTGTGCATGATGAGTTGAAAGTCATTCAAAGGCCATTTTCACGGATCATGTCACATTTCACGAATCATGTAACATCTCATGATGTGTTGTTAGTGAGCCATTCGACCAAGTCCCTTCCTACGGGCCCTTTTATGGATCGTGCCTCGTTACACGGGCTGTGTAGGGTCTCCTTGCATCCGTACCACTCACATTTCACTACTTTGGTTGATTTTAAATCTTCATTCATATATGTTCCTAAGTGCGATGGCATTATGATTGATCGGGTGATGCCACTCTTAAGCGTTATTATTACTTTTATGGCATAGGGGAAGTCTGAGTATCCATTAGTGCATAAACTGGCTTGTGCAAAAAAATTTCTAATGGACTATATTTATTGTGACACTTGTAGGTACTACGGCTCGAGGCCGGAGGCTAGCCAAACTTAATGAAAGGGATGAGCCTGTGTCACGTCTCCATGGCTCCCTAATAGTATCATCAAGCTATCACGCTCGGGGTGACTCAGACGATGACTCCTCTAGTTGGGTCCGAGGTTCGGTATACGGGCAATGTCTCCCTTCACTCCCTTCATACTGCATGGGCCCGTGCAGCAGGCCAACGCAAAGCTCCCCAGTCTGAGGAGGGGGTTCCTTCTAGGAGAGTGGTAGAGTAGGCGCACACCCCAGAATAGGAGGAGAATACTTTGGACCAGGAAGAGTAGGTGCACACTCTAGAGGCCGAAGGTCATGACACTGAGGAGCAGGCAAAGGAGATAGAACTCCGTTAAAATGATGATGAGGCTACACATTTTGCATTCTCCCGGAAGACGGATCCCGAAACTGCCAGGGCACTTATTGTATTTCTGCAAGGCCGGTGGATAGTCCCAGGATCTAATGATATTTACATTAATGGGGTTACAAAATGTTCTGGGGTTCTAACAACAGTTGTCATCTCAGAGGTTTGGGTCCTCACGACCAACTTGACAGCGTTCCAGAAATCATAGACACTTTCGAATCATACAAGTTTGGTTGTATAGCACAACCACCTGGGTACTATAGGCCTGCCATAGTTGAGGAGTTCTATTCGAATTATGCAGCTAGTTTACTAAACTTTGTAGAGGGCACCCAGTCTAAGAAGGTGTAAAAACCGGTCGCACTTGGTAGGTCTTCGCGGTAACATATAATTGTACATGGTACACGCGTGAATATTTCAGAAAACACCATCAACCGATTTATCTTTGGGCTAGATAACCAAGTTCCTCTGGATGGCCAATTCATGGATAGACAGCTGTGGATTATGGATGAGGAGTGGATTTCTAATTCATCATTTCGCTTTGAACTTTTGGGATAGATTGCCAAAGAAGTTGCCATTCAAGGGGAGGCTACGCCTTGGGTTTACAGACCCTAAGTGTCCTATCACCAAAGTGTCTCTGATGTATGCTAGAAATTTTTTGTGGTCGGTGGTGCAGGCCAGGATGCGGTCCATAAAAAATAACAATATACTCCAACCTTTACATGCCTCTTTTATAGCATGCCTGATGTCCAGATATGGTATAAATGTGGGCTAGATTATTGCTTTTGAGATGCGTGACCGGGCCTTATCCGTAAGAGCACGGATGCCCTTCCCATTTCTAGTTCGTGCCCTTTGCAAACAGGTCGATATTCCTATCACTCACTTTTTGGACAAGAAAATAGCTCCCAAGGGCATGGTCAACATTTCTCTGATTAAAGATGTCCAAATCCTCTCATGAAGGTCAAACCACGCTCGCTAAGGGGCTCGACAAACATCCCTTCAGCACCTCCACAACAATCCTTTCCATTTCAGGAGTACACTACCACCCCATCATCAGTCATGGCTTTTGAGTGACTCAAGGATAGTTCTACAGCCCCTCTAGTACAACAAGGTTATGCATATGTGCCTTATGAGTTCCTGGCCAGAATGGTGGCAGACCAGTGACAGACACGTGCCATTATAGATTCAAGAGTAGAAAGGATTCCATATGTGGTGCAGTCTCACTCACAGCGGGTGGT
>JAPFFP010098918.1:0-19937 GCA_026153255.1 Solanum medicagineum | reverse complement strand
GATCTTGACCCCTCCTTGTTAGAATTGAAGGCCTTGGTGAGAGAGGGCAAGGTGGAGGTTTTCTCCCAAGGGGGAGATGGTGCCCTTAGGTACAAAGGTAGGATGTGTGTGCCTTGTGTGGAAGACTTGAGAAAGAGGATTGCTCATAATTCTTCTTATTCTGTTCACCCTAGTTCTACCAAGATGTATAGAGATTTGAGGGATGTGTTTTGGTGGTGAGGTATGAAGAAAGACATTTCCAAATTTGTGTTCGGTTGTCATAGTTGCAAACAAGTCAAAGCGGAACGGTAAAGGTCAGGTGGCCTAACCCAAGATATAAAGATTTCAGCTTGGAAGTGGGAGGAAATTAACATAGATTTCGTGGTTGGGTTGCCTAAGACTAGAAAGGGTTTCATTCTATTTGGGTTGTGGTTAATAGAATGGAAAAGTTGGCTCATTTCCTACTGGTTAAGAATACTGATGGGGCCGAAGACTATGCTAAGTTGTACATTCATGAATTGGTTAGATTGCAGGGGTACCCTTGTCTATCATATCGGTTCGTGGTGCTTATTTCACTCCTGACTTTTGGAGGTCCTTCCAAAGAGGTCTTGGTAGCAAGGTTAAGCTTAGTACGACCTTTCATCCTCAAATGGATGGCCAAGCTGAAATAACTATCCAAACTCTTGAGGATATTCTTAGAGCTTGTGTTTTGGAGTTTAAGGGTAGTTGGCATGATCCCCTTCCATTGATTGAGTTTGCTTATAACAATAGCTATCATTCTAGCATTGGTATGACTCCTTTTGAGGCTCTCTATGGTAGACGTTATAAGACACCGGTTGGATGGTTTGAGGTAGGGAAAATGGCTTTGTTGGGTTCGAATCTGGTTATGGAGGCTATGGAGAAGGTAAAGTTGATTAGAAAATGTGTGGGTGACCTGAATGCTATTGTCTCATTAGATATTGTGGGTGTGGTTGAAGACAACTTGATTTATGAAGAGATTCTAGTATAGATCTTGGATAGACTAGTGAAGAGGTTGAGAAACAAGGGTGTGACTTCTGTTAAGGTCCTATTGAGGAATCAACAAGTCGAAAGCGCTACATCGCAAGCCGAAGTGGACATGCAAAAGTGATATCCCTATCTCTTCCATCCTACTGAAGCCTAAGGTATGAATTCTAAGTCTTCTATGTGATTTCATTTCTCATATATCAACCCTATAGGTCATTTTCATGCATTCATGTTTATGTTGACAAGTTCATGGTGATTTTAACACTTATGTCAAGATTTTTGAAAATGATGTTTAAGTGCATTGTTGCATTCTTGTTGGGGCTGCTCTCTTTATGATGATTCTTCTTGTGTACGTTTATTTGACATTCGGGGACGAATGTTCCCAAGGGGGAGATACTGAAACGACCTCAAAAAGTGCCCAAAAATGCCCGAAATCGTAATTTCAATATAGCTCAAAATCTGTGCATGATGTTGAAAATCATATTTCATATTCGTGATCAGGGGGAAAATTGAGTAGGAAATGGGCCTAACCCCAATTTTAAAGCAACCCTATCAAAATTTAAAAATCACAAAATGCAATTTCCAGAAAGGTTTCTGCGTCCCTGGCGTGACGCGCCAAGGGATCGCCTCTGTGTTATTTTTCCCATTTTTTTGTTGTTCGGTCCAAGGCTTTTGGGTCTTGGGCCTAAGTCTTTCCATGCGTGAAAATACCTATACTTAACCATATTTTACCTTCATATCATACAAGACATTCTCTAATACTCTCTCAAGCACTTAGACAAATATTTTAATCAAAAATTCAAGTGCCAAATCTCATTCCAGAACTTAAGGATTTCCCTCAAGCTTCAAGCTCTTATCTCAATCTTCATCGGGGAATTCTCCAAAGCTAAGCTATGTGGGTTTCAGCCATTGGATCCTTTCACCCATAGTGTCCAAGCTTCTTTTTTACATAAATTTCATGTTTCTAAGTTGATTTACCTATAGATCTTGACTATTATGAACTTGACTATGAACTATGTTGGTGTTTCATAAAAGTGTGACTGTTTAAGCATGTTTTGAGCTATGAATCTTGGATCTATCTTGAGATTTGATGAAGGGTTTGATGTATATTGCATGATGGTAGTACCTAGTATTGGTGTGTTAATTTACTTCAAGTTTCACTCTTGAATTGTATGGTTTTATACTAGCATCGCACACCCACCAAGTGTTTGATAAAATGTCCGGTTAATGTATCTTGAGTTGTTGAAGTGCTAATGCTTGACATATGAGTTAGGTGACTTTATGATGATAAATGGATGGTATCAAGTGATGATTTCATGATATGTAACTATAGTGTTGTGAGTTGACTATAACCAATTGAGGGATTGATACCTTAATCACCTCGGATGGGGGGGTATGCTATCAACCAATTGAGGAGTTGATACCTCAATCAATTCTGGCAGAGGGTGGTCAGTTCTGTCAACTAATTGAGGAGTTGATACCTTAATCACCTCGTATGGGGGTAGTAAGCCATCAACCAATTGAGGGGTTGATTCCTCAATCACTTTCGATGGAGGGTGGTCATGTCTATCAACTAATTGAAGGGTTGATTCCTCAATCACTTATAAGGGGTGGTTTACCTTGGATTCTAATTACTAAGTCACTTGGTCTATGATGATGGTCTCTTCCTTCACATACAATATGTCATATCGAAACATGTTTTACTTCAAGTATAATTCATACATGTCATATTGTTATTATGCTATCCATTACTTATGATATTGCATTTTAACTATGTTGCCTATCTCTTGTTGCATTGTATCCTACATACTTAGTACATTAAAATGTACTAACATATACTCTGTGCCTACATGACGTTACCATGTAGGAACCAGAGCTCCTCACAATCATCCTCATCCTCCCCGTGGCTAGAAGCAAGTTGGTGAGTCCTTAATTTCCAGAACAATGTCTTTGATCTTATGCTATGTATAAATACTGTCTTTCCTTTATTGTATGTTTTGACTATGAGACTGAGCCCGGTTGCTTGTCTTGGCCCCGCTAAGTTATATGTTTAAAGTTGTCCTTCAACAAGTTATGTAATTATGCTTGAGCTTGACTCTCTTTGACTCTTTGATAT
This sequence comes from Solanum medicagineum, assembly GCA_026153255.1. Taxonomy (NCBI): domain Eukaryota; kingdom Viridiplantae; phylum Streptophyta; class Magnoliopsida; order Solanales; family Solanaceae; genus Solanum; species Solanum medicagineum. The sequence continues at coordinate 16,837 of JAPFFP010098918.1, read as the reverse complement.
TTCATGATATGAAAGACTTCCCTTTTCCCCTTTTTTCTCTTATTTCTATTCTCTACTGTTGTTTTATTGCTTCTGCGACCAAGGATGTGTAATGATATGCTAAGAGGCTTGTTTGGGGTCCCCTCGGATTACCTAGTCGTCGTGTCATGTCTAGACCCTAGGCTTGTGTCATAACACAAATAACCTCACCACACATAACACAAGTGTCAATAAAGATGGATCAATTCTACTTTTAAGATAGACAGAGTCATAACAAACTTATAAAATAAGAATAAGTTATATAAAAAGTCAAAACTATGAGCCTAGGTGTCAAAAAGTCTATTTTTATTTTATGTTGAAGCACTCACAAAAAAATTACTAATCAAAATCATGCCTAAATTACTTTGTATCAACCAAGTTAAAAAGGTCTTTTCTTTTCTCTCCAAAAATAAAATAAAATACTAAAAATAAAGCCTATTTTTTTTAAAAAAAAAAAAAAACCGGTTCAGTGGGCTCCCCCTTGAAAAAGAACCTAAAAGAAAAACCAAGGGGTGGATAAAATATGCTCTAATAAAAACTCAAAAAAAAACAAACTAAGAATCATACAAAAAGAAAAACTATTTTAGTCTTTTATTTTTGTAATTTTGGAATTTTGTTTAATATTTAATTTTTTAAAAAATTACAACAACAACAACAACATACCCCAGTGCCTCAAAAGGCTTCCGCTCATTGCATACGTCACCCTTAAAAATATTGGAAGATATTTCATCCCACACTTAAAATCATGCTTTGTCCCCCAAAGCTATTTATAGAAAAGAGATGAAGCAGAAGGGAAAAAAAATACTCTCTGAGACCCTTTAGGGTCTAACTAGCAAGATGTTTCTTCTATATTTATTAGGGCCATGCGTAGTCCACACTTAAGCTCAAAAAAACATGTTCCTTAGCTTCAAATTTGGGTACACAGACTTCCTCTAAATCTAGAAAAATCAAATTGACACAAAAAAAACTATATAATAAAAAGAAGTTACACTACTAGTTGACGGCCTTCCACTTTTTCTTCCACTTTGAACTTATGAGTTGTACCCCTAATTTCTTTTCTAATTTTTCTATTATGCTCAAAGGGTGGTGGTATGAAATAAGGTAACAATTAATATAGATCACATGTTGTACTTTTTGGCCTTCAAATGAGGAATATAATTTTTTGATTTGTGCCCAATAAATTCAAGAATATAAACATATTTTTCTCCTCCTTACATTTTTCTACATAATATCTCTTCATCTAAACATAATGTAGAAAAATGATTGGAATGAGGTCTAATGTGTCCTAATTCATGAATTATATGATTATTTACATCCTCATTTTTACACACACAAGAGTTTTTAAAAATAATATTATCTACTTCTTCACATAGCTCTCGTGTATTTTTCTCAACAGTGACAACATCAATAATAGTATGATCAAGTAATTGATCCTCCAATTTTAGTTCTTCAAGTTGGCCATAAGCATTTTTTCTTCCTCGCACAATTCATAACAACCTTGATGAGCATCAAACATATCAACCTTTACGCTCAACTCAACTCTTAAAATGTGGATATCCAAGCCAAATTGATGAACATTGACAAAATCACATAGTTGTCTAAGTTGAGATTTTCTAATATTTGTAAATACGCATTGTGATTCAAAAACTTATCTACAACTCCTCTCATCCCAATGCTCCAATCATTCAATATCTCTTCAACAGAGGGCATCATATTAATAAGAAAAAAAAAGAAAATAAAGAAATAAAATAAATAAAGTTATGGACTACAACTAAAATGTAAATGCTAAAGACAATATTTAAATCATATTCCCCAGCAACGACGCCATTTTTTGGTAACATCCAAATATACTTCTCAAAGGAAATATAAACGGTCGTTTGCAATATATTTACCCAACTTGTGAGTCGGGGTTGATCCCACAGGGAATATGGAAAAAATATTGTCAATAGTAAAATTTTAATTTGATAGTCATTATCAAAATTGGGGGTTGGGGGGGGGGGGTTATAATTTAAGAAAATAGAAAACAACAATAAAAATTATAATAGCTTTGGAACACCCCCACAACTCCATTCATAGGTCCCAAAATTTTTTGTCGTAAGTATATAAGATTAAACCTAGTAATGCGTAACATGTACCTATATTCTAAGGCTCATTCATATATGTGTGAAGTGTATAGAACTGGATTGAGTTCATAAGAGACCTCTAGTATTTAGTTAAGTTCAATGGTTTCCTATCAGCTAAGTTTTTCACTTTGAATTACGCAAGGGTCAATTTTAACTGACCATAACTCTTAGAACATATATAACTAGGTGGCCATGACGTACCAAATTAAAGCTCTTTGAATTAGCTTTCCAACGCAACTAGTTTCACCTCATTTAGTGTTTACAGTCAAATGTTATGACCGTTTTACTGAGGACTGCCAGGCAAAGTTGCAACACAAGACCAGTTACGAGTCGTGAATTGGAGTACGACCCGTATCTGAAGCTTGTGGAAAAAGTTAGAGAACTTCAATTTTCAGCCCCAGACTTTACGGACTCATCTACGGGTCGTAGAACCCTTTACGAGTAGTATCAGGGGGCTCGTAGAAAGTTCCAAAGGCCCTAAGAAAACATCCCAAAGTTTACGAAAGGTCCCCTACGGGTCGTAGAAGCCTCAACGAGTTGTAGGGGATCTCATAGGCAGCCCGACCTACAATTCTAAAGAGGGGTATTTTGACTTTTTTCACCCTCTTAACCCTAAATTTGTCAGTTTCCACCTAATTAAACCGCTAGAACGTAGTTATTCATATCATTAATTTCAAAACGCTCTCCTTCATTCCTAAACATAAACTTTCAAGAATAATCAAGAAAATCATCAAGTTAGGTTAGCTTTCAAGATCCATCAACAAGGTAAGTTATTCTCCATATATTTCAAGCTTCTCAATCAAAATTTCTCCATCAGTTCATGCATCTCCAAAAATAATCTTACATCATAACCTAGGATTTCAAGAAAACGAATTCAAGAATTTCAAAAAAGGATTTTTTTGGTTCTTCTTTTTCAAAGAATTACGGTTCTTCATCAAGTATTTTTTTTTCAAGTTCTTCCACACTAAGAGAACTATAAAGAGAATTTCGTTTCTCAAGAATAAGCATCAAGGTTCCAAGATCAAATTTTTCTCCAAGAAACTAATTCCCCAGGTATGTAAGGCCCTCCAAATGTTTTCCTACTATTATTGTAGTATATATAAATACCAGTTTCTACCCAAGATTATATTTATAAGTTGAGATTAGTATTTCCTCTATTAATAGTTAAATTTGTTGAAATACTTGTTCATGCATTTTTCTTGATAAAAATCATGACCTTTATTAATTTTAATACTAAACCAAGCTATTGAGACAAGATTTACGTTATTGTTGAAATTATGAGAATCATATATATTTTGCAAAGCTACTATATCCACAGTTTGAGTTAAGTTAAGGAGTAATTAAAGCTTCTATGTTTACAAGTTAGGTAAGAGATAAAGTTATGATTTGAGACCTATTGTACTAATGCAAATTCAATCAAAAGAAGAGATGAGTTGAGAAAAGTTTAAGAAAAGTTAAAGTTGGGCTAAGCCCCAAAGAGAAGAAAGTAATACTTTGAGCAAGAATATTCTTTAATACGAGCATTATAATAACTATTTTGGGAGTAGTATTGAGCACCGATATGAATGAGAGTAATAATAACTTGAACTCATAAACTACGTAGCCAGCGTAGGATAGGATTATACCAAAAGTACAACTACTCATTGCCAATGAGATGGTCCAGTTTTGGGATAGGTCCACTCCCCTAGTTTTCTTTCCTTACCCCAGCAAAGTATGGGATGATTTTGGCAGTGTGGGCAAGACTCTGTATCATCACGAAGCTCATAGTGGTAGTTGTCGGTTAGAGAAACTCCCTAAGAAGTAAAGTTTATTATTTTACTTACTGAGATTTATCATATCTTTATTCAAGTATTTCTCTCTATTATGTTGCATAATAAATTGAGCTAATTGCTAAGCTAAGTATTTGAGAATCATATTTTTATATATTTATTTGTGCTCATTAATGTATTAAAATAAGTATTTTCTTTATATTGAGTTGCTCTTTTGGACCAATTTAAAAAAATATGATTTCATTTGCATGACATATTTTTGTCAATAAAGCTATCTCAAAGTTCAGTTTTTAAAGTGAGTATCCTATCCTTAGTACTTTTTGGCCATCATACATACCGCACATTCCACGTACTGATACCTTTGAGACTGCATCATTTTATGACGCAGATTTAGATATCCATGTTAGCAGATGTTAAGTAAGACAATCCCCATCAGCAGTCGATGAGACCTCTTTGCATGCAGAGGAGCTAGAGAGTCTTTATTTTTTTTGTATTTAATTTTGTTGAGGTATAGAGGCTTCATAGACTAGAAAAATATTGTTCAAGTTATTTCTTTGGAATTGTTTGAAAGATTTTAAGTTAAGTTGCATCTATTATTTTTGTATCTTTACGTTCATGAATTTTGAGCCCATTCTAATTCATGATGATGCTAGTGTCTTCCGTTGAGTAAGTTAGCCAGTCAAATGGTTCGCTTGGGACCAAAAATAGTTTCGAGTGCCAGCCACGTCCGAGGTGTAGGCTTAAGGTTTGATAAGCTTGATATCAAAGCTTAGAGTTCAAGTGTCCTAGGGTGTCTATGAAGCCATGTCTTATAGGTGTGCTATGCACCATACTTATAATCAGGAGGCTATGAGGCATTTAGGAAATATCTCTTGTTCTTTCATAATCTAGGTCATGCACTAGAGTTGTACCATAAGAAAACTTATTCAGATTCATGTGTGCAATGACCCCAAAAAGTGCCTGAAAATGTGTCTGGGAAATGCCCATACTCGTAATTTTCATATATCACAAAATTTGTACGTGATATCGAAATTCGACTTTATATTCACGATCAGGGGAAAAATTGAGTGGGAAATGGGTCTAACCCCGATTTTAGAGCAGCCTATCAAAATTCAAAAATCCAAAGTTGCAATTCTAGTGAGATTTCCGCGCCCCTGGAGCAACGTGCCAAGGGCGCGCCTCAGTGTTATTTTTGCCCAGTTATTTTTTCTCGGTCCAAGGCTTTTGGGTCTTGGGACTAAGTCTTTCCATATGTGAAAATACCTATACTTAGCCATATTTCAACACTATGTCATACAAGACTTTCTCCAATACTCTCTCAAACACTTAGACAAATATTTCACTCAAAATTCAAGTGCCCAAGTCTCATTCCAAATCTTAAGGAATTCATTCAAGCTTCAAGTTCTCAATCCAATCTTCATCAAGGAATTCTCCAAAGCTAAGGTACATGGGTTTCAACCATTGGGTCCTTTCACCCATGGTGCCCAAGCTTCCTTTTTACTCAAATTGCATGTTTCTACGTTGATTTACCTATAGGTCTTAATTATTATGAATCTGACTATAAACTATGTTGGGTTTCATAAAAGTGTGACTGTTTGAGCATGTTTTAAACTATGAATCTAGTATCTATTTTGAGATTTGATGAAGGGTTCTAATGTATATTGCATGAGGGTATTACCAAGTATTGGTGGGTTGATTTACTTCAAGTTTTCTTACATGATTTCACTCTTGAATTGCATGGTCTTACACTAGCATTGCACACCCACCAAGTGTTTGATAAAATGTCTAGTTTAGGGTTCTTGAGTTATTGATGATCCATTGCATGACCTATGACTTGAATGACTTTATGATGATGAAAGAAAGGTATCCATGTGTTGTTTTAATGAAAAGTATCTATAATATTGCAAGTTGACCACACCTTGTTGAGGGGGTGCTATACCTCAATCACGATGATGGTAGGGTGAGAGAACCATCAACCAATTGATGGGTCGATACCTCAATCACCATGGATGGTAGGATGAAATAACCATCAACCAATTAAGGGATTGATACCTCAATCACCATGGATGGTAGGGTGAGACAACCATCAACAAATTGTAGGGTTGATACCTCAATCACCATGGTTGGTAGGCTGTGACAGCTATCAAGAGGTCTCTTGCTGCACATGTAATATGTTCAATATAAGAATGTTTTACTCAAGCATTATCCATGCGTGTTACATTCCTATATCCTCATCCATTGTCTAATTATGCATTTTGGTTATGTTGTTTTACTTAGTCATTTTTCCTTTATTTCTAGTCTCTGCTGTTATTTTATTACTTCCGCGACCAAGGATGTCTAATGATATACTAAGAGGTTTGTTTGGAGTCCGTTCGGGTTCCCCATTCGCTGTGTCATATCTAGGCCCTAGGCTTGGGTCATGACAATGTGCCCCTAAGATCAATTCAACTACCCCTCCCAATCCATGTGGTTGAAATAATAAAGTTCATATTCTTATTGATGAGTTACTCTCAGATAAGGACTTCAGAAAGTAAGGAGATTACACCTGGCTTGAGAGAAGCTGATTGGTGTGCCTAAATTAATTGATTTGAAAGAATCCATCCTTCATCATATGAGTTGTGCGCTCGAGTTAAAGTAAGACATACTCTCTGACTCTCTTCTCTAAATCATAAGTTGCAGAATGATTCCAGATCTAGAAAGATGTAGAAGTTCAAAAGAAATCATAATTGAATAAGGCATGTAGCTAAGAATTATGTAGCTATAAGATAAGTGATGAGCGTAACAAGTCAAGTTCGCCTAGTTTTGATCCAAGAATAGTAAGTATCATTTATCTTTCATGTTAGAAGGGATGAGGAGTAGTTAGTTCATATGAGGTAGGGCACACTTGGATTAGAAAAGAGTTATGTTGATTTGTCGTTATTTAGTAAAGACCAAGTATAGGTGTTGAATAGAAGGATAGACTAGCCATAAGTTGATATGTCTAAGCTAGACTTATGATTTTAAAAGGAAAGTCCTATGATATTCAAGTTATTGGCTAAGCTAGACAATGATATATAGTGACTGAGTAAGTAGCACCTAGATTTTGCAAGAGAATATAATGAAAATCTATAACTAGGTAGACTAAGAGATACTAATTGATTACTTGATGTAAGGTCTTAGTGGGTGAATAATTCTTAGTTTCATTTAAAAGTCATAAGTTGGCATTATATGTGAGAAAATATATCTGGATACGTGTTTTAGTACTAGACATTAAGCTTGACCTTGAGTTAAGTGTCATGAAAACAGGGATGACAGCATGAAGGTGATAATGATAGGTTGATATTTGATCTAATAGGTTTGACATGGCATAAGCGAGGAATTAAGAAGTTATCTTGTGGTAAATATTAGCGCGACAAGTATGGTACTACATTCTTAGATGAGAACCATGAATTATGGCTAACTCATTAAGTAAGGAGAGGTTTAAAAAGGTGTATCATAGGGAGTATATATGGTTAAGATAATATTTTGATTAAGTTATGATTTTCTAGGCGAGCCTAGATGGTATATTCAAGTTGCCAGTGTGAGGTAAGCCAGTGTAAGCATTCTTCATTGTCCTTAAGAGTTTGAGTAAAGGTACTATATATAGGCTATAATGAATATCTTAAGTATAGGTCGAGTATCTTCCAGTTGGATTGATAGAAAAAAACTTAAGGAAGCGGTGGTAGTATGCTAAAAAGTAGTTAGGTTACAAAGGGCTAAATAGAGTGGCCTTATAAGCCAATATAACAAGCGACTATGGAAAGACATTTACAGAATAAGGATGAGGTTAATAGAAGTACCTTATAAAGAAGTCCTACATGCAGTCCTAGTACATGCAGTGAAAAGTTTGGTAGACACGAGATTAGCAATTGTCCAAGTATTAGAATGAGATAAGTATGGATCAGTTTAAAGAAAGTGGAATAGGTTTATAGTCTAGAGTGTTAGCCTCAGACCTAAGGGGGAGATGATAAGCTAAGAAGCCAAGTCAAGTGATGAGATTAGAAGTGGTGCATTCATAAGAAATTTTAGTGGTATATCAATCCACTCCTACTCTAGCACCTTCCTAAATCTAAAATGTTATAATACTCTATTGACATCTTATACATCAGCATTATGTCAATGATCTGTGCTCATACATTTCAGATGGATTCACAATTATTCTCAGTTCCCAAAACAAGAGATAAAGATCCTAGCCCATTGATCTCAATCTTACTCTATAAAGTCTCAAATGCTTATTTCATGATATGGATCTACTCATATAAGCACTCAGGTTCCGTAGTATGTTCAGCCTTGCAAACTTGTTATATACCCTCAGTGGCTCACAAAGTAATAAAAATGACATGTGCATTCCTATAGAAAGGTCTCTCAGAGAATCATGCTCTAGATCTCTCATTCAAATCCCTCCGGCGATTTTGTGTAGTTTTGATGTTGATACCAATAGTAGTAGTCGAGTAATAATAGCTAAGAGAAAGTTGGTGTTTCTTGTTGTGATAGTAGTGATCTACCATTCCATCTAAGCTGAAGATATAAGTGGGAAGAAAGAGCAAGATGATGTGTTGTTACTTAGAGTTGGATCAGATCATTCATATTGTCTCCTTGTATTAAGGCATGATACATTGACTCTAAAGACATAAGAAGGCTGGAGATTCTAAGAAGAATGGTTACTTAGAGCCCATGGAGTGATTCTAGTACTAGGCTTGAATGTGATGTTTACGGCACGTGAAACAATGTAGGACTCATTAGATACGTATTGATTAGGAATCATCGTTAGTTGAGTGTAGAAGAAGGGGGTAGCATTCTTGAGATAGGATTTCTCATGAAGGTATAGAGCATAAACCTTGTTGTTAAGATTTTCATGGCCATCTTATGAGTAATACCCTGCAACTTAGAGTTAGGCTTGAACAAAGTAAGAGTGTGTAATTAGGCTTAGACCTTGACAGAGTAGCCATACATATCCTCAGGGGAGCTATATATGAATCACAACTAATGAAGTGTTCTATGTATGAAGAAGAGTGTAGTCGAGAAGTGTTGCTAGGATTAAAAGTTATCAGTCGTGTCATTTAAAGTACCATACTCCTAACCTTATTTCATTCACAAGGCACCCTTGTTCTTTGTTGAATAATTTCAGAGAGAGTGTGACGTATGTTAAACCTCGTGTCATTCTTATCTTATTTGCCATGGACAGTTTTCAAACTCATAGTATGAATCAGCCCCATTTGTGTTGGTAGAAATGTTCATAAGAGAGGAAATATTATGGGTAAATCCATTCTATTCCAACTCACTCTCACCTTCATTCAAGGATGAATGATCCCAAGGGGGAGATATTGTAAAACCCCAGAATTCCATTCGTAGGTCTCAAAATTTTTCGTCGTAAGTATATAAGATTAACTTAGTAATATTTTACATGTACCTATATTCTAAGACTCATTCATATATGTGTGAAGTGTATTAGAAGAGGAATGGGTTCATAAGAGACCTTTAGTACTTAGTCAAGTTCAAAGGTTTCCTATTGACTATGTTTTTCACTTTGGATTATGCAAGACTCAATTTTAAATAACCATAACTCTTATCACATAAATAATTAGGTGGCCCATGACCTTCCAGATCCAAGCTCTTTGAATTAGCTTTCCAACGCAACTATTTTCACCTCATTTGGTGTTTAGAGTCAAACGTTATGGCCGTTTTATTACGGACTGCCAGTGCATAGTTGCAATACGAGACTCAGTAACGGGTCATGAATCGGAGTACGACCAATATTCGTATCTCGTGGAAAAAGTTAGAGAACTTCAATTCTTAGTTCCATACTTTATGGACCCATCTACAGGACGTAAAACCCTCTACGAGTCATATCATGTGGCTCGTAGAAAGTTCCAGAGACCCCGAACAAAGGTCCTAAAGTTTATGAAAGGTCCTAAAGTTTATGAAAGGTCCCCTATGGGTTGTAGAAGCTTCTACGATTGTAGGGGGTCTTGTACGTGGCCCGACCTGCAATTTTAAAGAGGTGTTTTAGACTTTTCTCACCTTTTTAAGCCTAAACTTGTCAGTTTCCACCTAATTAAACCCCTAGAACATAGTTATTTATATCATTAACTTCAGGACCCTCTCCTTCCCTCCTAAACATAAACTATCAAGAATAATCAAGAAAATCATCAAGTTAGGTTAGCTTTCAAGATCCATCAGCAAGGTAAGTTATTCTCCATAAATTTCAAACTTCTCAACCCAAATTTCTCCATCTATTCATAAATCTCCAAAAAAGTCTTAATCATAACCTAGGGTTTCAACAAAACGAATTCAAGAATTTCAAGAAACGATTTCTTGATTCTTCTTTTTCTAGGAATTAGGGTTCTTCATCAAGAATACTAAAGATTATAAGTCAAGAATTCAAGGATCAACGAGAAGTCATTCAACCAGTAACTTTTTCAAGTTCTTCCACTTTAAGGGAACTACAAAGAGAATTTCTTTTCTCAAGAACAAGCATGAAGGATCCAAGATCAAAGATTTTCTCCAAGAAACTAATTGTCCAGGTATGTAAGGCCCTCGAAACGTTTTCCTACTATTATTTTAGTATCTATAAAAATGACTTTCTACCCAAGATCATATTTATAAGTTGAGATCAAGATTTCCTCTATTACTAGTTATATTTGTTGAAATAGTTGTTCATGCATTTTTGTTGAAAAAGTTCATGACCTTTTCTGATTTTAATACTAAACAAGATATTGAGATAAGATTTACAGTTATTGTTGAAATTATGAAAATCATATATATATATTTTGCATGAAAAGCTATTATATCCACAATTTGAGTTAAGTAGTACTTAAAGCTTCTATGTTTACAAGTTAGCTAAGAGATAAAGTTATGATTTGAGATCCATTGTACCAGTGCAAATTCAATCAAAAAAAGTTGAGAAAAAGTGTAAGAAAAAACTAAAGTTGGGCTAAGTCCCGAAGAGAAGAGAGTAATACTTTGAGCAAGAATATTCTTTAAGTATGAGCATTATAAAAGCTATTTTGGAAGTAGTATTGAGCACCGATATGAGTGAGAGTAATAATAACTTGAACACATAAATTTGTAGCCATCGTAGGATAGGATTGTACTAAAAGTATAACTCCTCATTGCCACTGAGATGAGGAGTTATACTTTTGGTACTGAGATGACCTAGTTTTGGGATGGATCCACTCCCCTAGTTTTCGTTCCTTACCTCGGCAAAATATGGGATGATTTTGGCAGCGTGGGCAAGACTCTGTATCACCACAAAACTTATAGTGGTGGTTGTCAGCTATAGAAACTTCCCAAGAAGTAAAGTTTATTATTTTATACAATGAGATTTATTATATCTTTATTTAAGTATTTCTCTCTATTATGTTACATAATAAACTGAGTTAAGCTAGTTGTAGAGCTAAGTATTTGAGAATCATATTTTTATATATTTATTTGAGCTCATTAATGTATTAAAGTTAGTATTTCCTTTATACCGAGTTGCTCTTTTGGACCAGTTTAAAAACATATGATTTCACTTGCATGACATATTTTTGTCAATTAAAAAGCTATCTCAAAGTTCAGTTTTTAAAGTGAGTATTCTATCTTCAGTACTTTTTGGCCATCTTATATACCGTACATTCCATGTACTGATGCCTTTGGCGCTGCATCATTTTATGGTGCAGATTCACATATCCATGTTAGCAGATGTTCAGTAAGACAGTCCCTATCAGCAGACGGCGAGGCCTCTTTTCATCCAGAGGAGCTCGAGAGTTTTTATTTTTTTGTATTTATTTTAGTTGAGGTATAAAGGATTCATAGACTAGAAAGATATTGTTCAAGTTATTGCTTTGAAATTGTTTGAAAGATTTTGGGTTAACTTTCATATGTTATTATTGTATCTTTAAGTTCATGAATTTTGAGCCCGTTCTAATTTATTATGATGCTAATGTCTTCCGCTGAGTAGTTAGCCAGACCAAGTAGTTCGCTTGGGACCAGAAATGATTTTTTAGTACCAGCCACATCCAGGGTGTAAGCTCAGGGCGTGAAAAGGTTGCAATTTAATATTTATTCATGTCAAAGTAAATAGATGTGTCTAGGAATGTGTTCCCATGATTTTATAAGTTAGCAAGAATAATGTGTTAGTGATCTATTTTAATATATAACATGCAGAACGATAAGTTAAGTTCACCAAACCCTTTGGTCAAAAGTGAGAGGCGAATTTCGCTATGTGACTTGGCCCATCTCCACAGTGTGCATTATTAATCCTTACTAATTAGTCCCAGTATAACCTCCCCTTGACTCAGTTTACACGTCAATCGAATCCTATTAACTAATGTCTTTTTCTATTCATTATTACCTTGGTCTCAATAACAGTAGATGAGTTCTAATGTTGGCCACCGCTAGAAAATATTCAATAGGAAGAAATTAATTAATACATGCATAAAATTTACTCAAGAATCACTTTTTACTTTAACTTACTTTGTTAATCCATCATGGTTCCCACAATCCTAATTATAAAATTTAGCTAATCATTATTATTGGAAAAAAACGCAACTAAAATTTATAAAAATAAACTTGTTTTAATCATAAAAATTCAAGAATTATAGCTAAATAATCTTCCAATAGTCAATAATACAAATAAATAATAAAGGGAGAAGAAAAAAATAAATCAAAATTCTCCAATCTCCACGACGACTCTTCTAAAATTCCAAACTGTAAAATTCCAAAACCTGAATTGGTTAGTTGGGTTAGTTGTAGAAGAATTAATTTTTATGAACTATTTATAGATGTAAAAAAACTAATCAAATCCAATATAAATTGGAAACCCAAATCCAATTTTTCGTGTCTGCTGCCTTCAAATTGTTGCTCATGTCTTCCTTAACTGCCATATGGTAGTTGTAACAATTTGCAATTCCAAATTGCACTTGTGCTTCTTCTTATCTTTTTGATTATTTTATTAACTCTAATTCATTAAACTGCCTACTTGATTTTCTTCTGTAATCCTCCATTTTTAATTCATTTTGACTTCCAATTTCTTCATCTTCGTGTCAATTTAATATTACAAATAAAATACATAATTTAGCACAAGTCATAAAATTTATGCTAAAAAAAGGATAAATATTGGGTAAATAATGATCAAAAAATAGTTATTTTTCGCCTCACATCACTCTCATCAGACCTCGATCCTTGTCCTGCCCCAACCTTAGTCATACTTTGCTGTCGTCATAGGGGCCTAGTACTCAGGATTGAACAAATATTTTCAGATGGTGGTATCTGATATGTTGACTGGGACTCCACGCACCATCATCTATGTAAGTCGGGGTTCTGCAAGGGGCTTCTCCTTCTTCGGGGTCACCTCGATGGTGGTAGTAGTAAAAGATGAATACAACTCTCGAACCAGTACAGAAGAGTACTTCCCTAATGGAGCTACTATTAATTCTAAGCAGTACCGGGTCATACTGTCCAGGCATGGGAGCGTTGTCAAACCTAAAAGTCACAATCCTCTGCTCCTCAAAAATAATGCGTGCTTGTCGACCCTTATTGTCCTACGAGATGTCCTCCCTGTATATGTCTTGTAAAATGCCCCTCATACGCTTCGGAATGTCCCATAATCATAATTTCTATATATCTCTAAATTCGTGCATGATTTCGAATTGAGTGGGAAATGGGTATAACCCGAATTTTAGAGGACTCGTAACGAAAAATAATTTTTTCTACGAGTCCTCTAAAATCCGTGTTATACCCATTTCCCATTGCATTATTTTCTTTAATTTTCTTATTACGCCCAAGGGAATTAGGTTCATAGCCCCATGCCCACTTAAACGTGAATCACCCATAATTGGCCATTTTTCAACTCTGTAACTCACAAAATTCTCTCTAAGACTCTGTCAACTCTCTCATCCAAATCTAAGGATTTTAAGCTCAATTTGGGACTCAAGGACTCATTTAAAGCTCTAAGTCTACTTCAAGTTCGATTCAAGGAATTCAAGGTTTAAGGTATGTGGGTCTTCATCCATGGGTCCTTTCACCCATGGAGTCCGACCTTCTCTTTTTATGAAAATTTCATGATTTCAAGTTGTATTACCTATGAGTATCTCTTATTATGAATTATCAGATAAATTATGTTGTGTTTTATTGATTATGCCTGAATGTCTATTTCAAGCTTATTCCATGAATTGATTTTCTCTATTGAGACTATGAATGTTTTAAGCTATGAAACTATGAATTATCATATGCTTTTGTGATGCATTTCAACGTACCCTACATGAGGGTTTTACTACATGTTGGTGGGTTGATTTTCATTGAGTTTACTCATCTTGTTTCACTCTTGAATTGCATGATTTTGAACAAGCATCATGAACCCACCATGTGTTTGATAAAATGACATAACAAGAATTCTCAAATTATTGATGATCTATTACATGATTTACAAGTCAAGTGACTATATGATGATTAAGGGCTTTCAAGCATATATTGAATTCATGAAAAGTATCTATGATTTTACAAGTATCATGTTAAGCCCTATTTTCAAGATTTTTTCCTCTTGTGGGCCATTCATGTTAAAGAATGGGTTCATGCATGATTATAATCTATTCTCATGTTCAAGTTAGGCTCACTACTAGAGGTCAAGCATATTTATGAGCTACTAAAGTCATCTTCTTACAAGCTATTCATGTTATGATTAAATATAACTATTTCAAGTATTCCATGGTATTAGACTTAGCACTGATAGATCGGATATCGGGGTGGACTATCTTCAAGTGTCCATACTCATTTCCTCAAACTATGTGCCACTTTAGGATTACGATTATTACCGTTACTATACTAGTGGATCCATCTAGTGCACTTCATCATGAAATCCTTTCTGACATGGGTCATGTTCCCATTAGGAGGGTTACTTCATACGAAATGGGTCATATTCTCGTAAGGTGATGTATGGTTTACCTTGGCAAGAAGACCACCTCTTTACCGATGAGTGGTATTCATTGGGATTCCAAGTCGTAGCTTGCTTGGTCTTACTCATGTTAGTTAGAGTCTCTTCCTACATATGTATGATATATTATGCTTGTTGAATGATTTACAAGATGCTTTATTACAAGTATTGATCATTCATGCCACATTGAGATTATATATATCCATTGATTATGATTATGCATTTTGATTATATTGGCTTATGTCTTTGTTGCATTGCACCTCGTATACTTAGTACATTCAAATGCACTAACGTATACTCTATGACTATATGATATTACCATGTAGGGACCAGAGCTCCTTCAGATCGTCCTCCTACATATGGCTAGCTCGGTAGTCTGGAGAAAACCATTAGTGAGTCCTCAAGTTCGAGGAAAATATCTACGTTACTCTTGGTATGTTGAGACTTCTTTATGTTGAATACTTGTTATTATTAGGGTGAGCCCAAAGAGTGTCTTGGCCCCTGCTCCATTCAACATTAGACGTGTTATTGGATGCTATGATGTATTTAAGCTATGAGCTTGACTCTTTATTACTTTTGTGATTATCAAATACTTCCCTAAGTCCTTCTTCCCTTTTAATTTATATCTTCTAATTCTTAGTTTTCTTCGAGGCCAAGGATGTGTGATTGATATGCTAAGAGGCTTCTTTCGGGTCCCTTCAGGTTCCCCATTCCCCATATCATGTCTAGGCCCTAGGCTTGGGTCGTGACAAACTTGGTATCAGAGTACTAGGTTGTTAATGGTCCTAGAAAATCCAACAAAACTTATCAATTAGAGTCTTATTCATGGTTGTGAAGTGCGCCACAACAATGAATGGGAGGCTATGAGGCATTTTAGGAAATATTTCACTTCTTCATGGTATACATCGTGCTTTAGGAATAAATATAAGGCTTTTCCCCTAATGAATTCTCTTTTTTCTTCTTGATCATGCCGATACCAAGAGGATGTCTAAGTAGAGCCCGTATAACCAAGGAGCAACCAATCCCTCCTGCTCCTTAAGCTCCTCAAAATGGAGGGGTAGCCCAAGAAGAGTTCCGAGATACTATCACAATGTTGGCCTATGCAATGACCAATCAAATGAACCAAGGGGACCAAGCCCCTCATGCTCTCACTCCGGCCTCAAGGGTAAGGGATTTCACAAAAATGAAACCACCAAAGTTTCATAGGTCCAAGCCGAAAGAAGATCCCCAAGAGTTCATCGATGAGGTGTATAAGGTGTTATCTTTCATAGGGGTCAATTCTGACGAGAAAGCAGAGTTGGCAGCCTACCAACTCAAAGGTGTGGCCCAAATTTGATTCACCCAATAGAAACTAGAGAGGAAAGATGATGATGTTATTCCTTGGGAGTAGTTTGAAGCCGCCTTCCTCAATCGGTTCTTTCCTATCAAGCTAAGAGAGGCTAATATGATGGGAGTTTATGAACCATAAGCAAGGTTCAATGAGTATGAGGGAGTATGCCCTTAAGTTCAACAAGTTTTCTAAGTATGCTCCACATTTGGTGGCCGACCCTATAACTAGAATGAACAAATTTGTGTCGGGGTATCCGACTTGGTTAAGGAAGAGTATAGTACCACCATGCTAGTAAGTGATATGAATTTGTCTCGGCTCATGACATATGCATATAACTAGAGGAAGAAAAGCTTAAAAAGGGAAGAAGTGTTGAGTCCAAGAGGGCTCAATTTGAGGACGGTTTCCAAGGTTCTAAGGGTGGCCGATTTCCTCAAGGAACAAGTCACAAGGCCAAGGGTCTTCCGATGCTCCTAAAAAGAGATTTGCTAATGATAACCCAAGATTCCAATGTCGTAATGGTGGAGGGTCTAACCCTTAGTGCCAAAAGTGTGGGAAACTCCATGGTGGCCCATGTTAGAAGAACTCAAATGCTTGCTTTGGTTGTGGTGAAATGGGTCACAAGGTTATTGATTGTCCTCATACTCAAAACAAAGGTAGAGATGGTCGT
>JAPFFP010098897.1:0-19938 GCA_026153255.1 Solanum medicagineum | reverse complement strand
CCCCGAAGGGACTTCAGGCCATCTACCCCCCACTTGGAAGGAAGGCCCAGCCCCCCCCCCCCCCCCCCCGACAAGGTGGTTAAGGTATATACACCTCAATGTGGTAGTATGGGCCTAGCACCTCCCAACAAGGTGGTCAAGGTATATACCATTCAACATGGTAGTACGGGCCTAACACCCCTCGACAAGGTGATTGAGGTATAGCACCCCCTCAACAAGGTATGGTCACTTGCAACACTGTAAAAACTTTTCATGAAATCAACACATACGTACATTCCTTTCATCATCATAAAGCCACTTAATACGTAATTCATGCAATAGACCTTCAATAACTAAAAAACCCTTAACCAGACATTTTATCAAACACTTGGCGGGTTTGTAATGCTAGCTCAAAATCATAATACTCAAGAGTGAAATCATGTAAATAATCGTAAATGTAAATCAACCCACCAACACTTGGTAATGCCCTCATACAAGATACATTAAAAATCCTTCATCATATCTCATCATAGAACGTAGATTCATAGCTCAAAACATGCTTAAACAGTAAAGATTTCATGAAAACTCCAACATAGTTTATAATCAAATTTATAGTAAAAATACCCATAAGTAAATCAACTTGAAAACATGTAATTTGTATAAAAAGGAAGGTTGGGCACCATGGGTAAAAGGACCCAATGGTTGAAACACACGTACCTCTACTTTGGAGATTCCCTTGATGAAGATTAGGATGAGAACTAGAAGCTTGAGTGAATTCCTTAAGATCCAGAATGATTTTGGGACACTTGAATTTGAGTGAAATATTTGGCTAAGTGTTAGAGATGGTTTGGGGAATGTTTTGAATGATATGAGGTTGAAAAATGACTAAGTGTATGTGTTTTTATGGATACGAAGTATTAGGCCCAAGACCCAAAGGTCTTGGACCGCAAAGGAAAACTGAAATAATTTTAACACTGGTCAGCACTCTGCCCACGTCGCGCCAAGGGCACAGATCGTCTCTGGAAATTGCATATTTTGGAAAATCAAATTTTCATATGGTTGCTCTAAAATCAGGGTTATATCCATCTTCCACTCAAATTTTCCCTCGAATCACGAATATGAAGTAGGATTATCACGCATGGATTTTGAGATATATGGAAATTACGAATATGGTCATTTTCGAGGCACATTTTCAGGCAATTTTTGCGGTGTTTCAATATCTCCCTCTTGGAAACATTCATCCTTGAATGTCAAAGAAATGTATATGAGATAAATAATTAAGATGAGTGCAGCCCAAAACATGAATGAAACAATGCACATAAACATCATTTTAAAAATCTCAACATAAGTGTCAAAATCACCATGACCTTGTCAATATAAACATGAATGCATGCAATGACTAGGGGATGAAATATAAGACTTGAAATCACATAGGCAACTTGAAGTAGTACCTTAGGCTTGAGTATAATGGAAGAGATAGGGATATCGCTTTTGCATGTTCGCCTCGGCTTCCCATGTAGCACTCTCAACTTGTTGGTTTCTCCAAAGGACCTTGACGGAAGCAACATCCTTGTTCCTCAACCTCTTCAATTGTCTATCCACAATTTCTAATGGAACCTCTTCATAAGTCAAATTGTCTTCAACAACACCCATCACATCAAGAGGCATAAAGGCACTTGGGTCACTCACACACTTCTTTAACATAGACACATGAAAAACTGGATGAACCATATTCATATCATTGGGCAACTCCAACTCATAGGCCACCTTACAAATCCTCCTCAACACTCTATAAGGACCAAAAAATCTTGGAATCAATTTATCCTTCTTACCAAAACAAACTACACCCTTCATGGGTGAGACCTTCAAATAGACCCAATCACCAACCTTAAATTCAAGATCCCTTCTCCTCACATCGGCATAGGACTTTTGATGACTTTGGGTTGTTTTCAATCTATCTCTTATCAACCTTACCTTCTCCATGGCCTCCATAACTAAATTCGCACCCACAAATCCATCTCCCCTACCTCAAACCATCCAACCGGGGACCTATATCGTCTATCATAGAGCCTCAAAAGGAGCCATACTAATGCTAGAATTATATCTTTTGTTGTGAGCAAACTCAGTGAGTGGAAGATGATCATCCAAAGTACGCCTTAAACTCCAATACACAAGCTCTAAGAATATCCACAAGAGTTTGGATAGGTCTTTCGGCTTGGCCATCCGTTTGAGGGTGAAAGGTCGTACTAAGGTTTACCTTGGTACCAAAACCTCTTTGGAAGGACTACCAAAAGTGAGAAGTAAATTGAGCACCATGATCCGATATGATAGACAAGGGAACCCCATGCAATCTAACCAATTCATGAATGTACAACTTAGCATAATCTTCAGCACTATAAATAGTATTAACCGGTAAGAAATGAGCCGACTTTGTCATGATATCAACCACAACCCAAATAGAGTCAAAATGCTTTCTAGTCTTAGGACCCAAGCATAAAGTCCATGTTAATTTCCTCCCATTTCCAACTAGGAATCTCTATATCTTGGGCTAGGCCACCCAGCCTTTGATGTTCGGCTTTGAATTTTTGGCAATTATGACAACCGGATACAAACTTTGTAATGTCTCTCTTCATGCCTCCCCGCCAAAACACGTCCCTCAAATCTCTATACATCTTTGTAGAACCAGGGTGAATAGAATAGGAAGAATTATGAGCCTCATCTAAAATCTTCTTTCTCAAGAGACCAACATAAGGAACACACAATCTACCTTGGTACCTAAGGGCACCACACCTCCCTTGGGAGAAAACCTCCACCTTACCATCTCTCACCAAAGCCTTCAACTCTAGCAAGGCAGAGTCATGATCTTACTTTGCCTTCACCTCCTCAATCAATGAAGATTTGGGACCATCTACCACCACTACTCCACCATTATCAACCTCCTCTAACCTAACTCCTAATCTAGCCAACTCGATGAACCTCTCTAGCCACCTCTTTTCCCTCATCATCAACGTGTGCAAGGCTACCCATAGGCACCCTATCAAAGTATCGACCACAATATTAGCTTTACCGGGGTGATAATGCACACTCATATCATAATCCTTAAGAAGCTCTAACCACATTCGTTGTCTCAAGTTGAGATATTTTTGGGTGAACACATATTGGAGATTCTTATTATCGGTGAACACATCAACATGCACCTAATGCAAGTAATGACGCCAAATCTATAGTTTATGCAAAATGAAAACGGGACAATTTCTATAGACACTTCTATCAACAATGGATGCACTAATAGGAGTAGACACTTCATATGGCTCACACAACAATTCGGGTTCAACATGAAACTTTTTGGCAACAAAAGGATTAACAAAAGAAAGAGTGGCACCTGGGTCTATCAATGCATACACATAAAAATCAAAGACTTTTAACATACTGGTGACGACATCGGGCACCTCATCTACCCCATGCCTTCCTTGAAGAGCATAGAACTGATTGTACCTTAGAGCACCACCTTGTTGACCTCCCCTTCCCAAAGGAACCGCATTTGTGCCCTGCCCTTGTGGACGACCATCTCTACCCTTGTTTTGATTACGAGGACAATCAATCTTCTTGTGACCCACTTCTCCACAACTATAACATGCAATAGTATCCCTCAAACATGGGTTGTTATAGCCTCTATCGCATCTTGGGCACATAGCATTAGACACCACACCACCACTTTCTTGGGACCTTGGGTTGTCATTATCATACCTTCTGTTAGGAGCTTTTGAAGACCCTTGGCCTTGATGAAACTGGGCACCCTTGGGACTTTGGAACCTTCCTTCAAAACGAGCCCTCTTGGCCTCATTACCCCTTCTATTTCTCAACTTTTCCCCCTCTAATTGTTCGGTATAAGTCATGAGGAGGGACAAATCCATATCATCAATCATCATGGTGGCACAACATTCTTCATTTACCAAGTCGGACACACCCATCATGAACTTGTTCATCTTAGACATTGGCTCGACCACCGTTTGTGGAGCATATTTAGAGAGTTAGTTGAACTTGAAGGCATACTCCCTCACACTCATAGTCCTTTGCTTCAAATTTATGAACTCCATCATTTTGGACTCCCTTAGCTCAAGAGGGAAGAGTCGATTGAGAAATGTCATCTTAAACTCCTCCCAAAGGATCCATTGTTGTTCCCCTTCTCCTCTTTCTATTGAGTAAACCATATTGGGCCAGCCCTTTGATTAGGTAGGCCGCCAACTCCGCTTTCTCCTCTGATCTAACACCTATGGTAGACAACACTTTGTACACCTCACCAATAAATTCTTGAAGGTCCTCATCCACTTTAGACCCATGAAACTCTAGTGGGTTCATCCTTATGAAATACCTTACCCTAGATGCCGGAGTAGGAGTACGAGGGGCTTGGAGCCCTTGGTTGATTTGATTAGTCATAGCTTGAGCTAGCATGGCAATAGCATCCCAAAACTCTTCATAAGCCGGTTGTTCTTCGGGTGTACGAGCTCTTCTTCCTCTTGGAATAGGAATGATCTAGCATAACAAAGAACATTCATCAGTAGAAAGCCTTACCTTAACTCATATAGCACAACAAAGATCAAGAAGAAGGGAAACATTTCCTAAAACGCCTCATAGCCTCTTACTCAAAGTCGTGGTGCACTTCACAACCATGAATAAGACTCTAATTGACACGGTATATTGGATGTCGAGGACCATTAACAACCTATTGCTCTGATACCAAGTTTGTCATGACCCAAGCCTATGGCCAAGACGTGACACGGCGAATGGGAAGCCAAAAGGACCCCAAGCAAGCCTCCTAGCATACCATTTACACATATTGGTCGCTGAAGCAATTAAAAAATAATAAGAGAATATAAGTAAGGATAAAGGGCTAAGGGATGTCTTTCATAGCATAAATCATCAAAGGAGTCAAAGCTCAAAGCATAAATATATAACTTGTCCAACAACACCTCTAACATAGATAGGGCGGGGCCCAAGACAACTTTCCGAGCTCACCCTCATAGTCATAAGCATCTAACCAAGAAAAGAGTCTTTACATAATATAGGATCAATAGCTATTGTCCTCGGAGTTGAGGACTCACCAAGCTTGCTTTAAGAGATAGTACTAGCCACGTGGAGGAGGAGGATGATCATGTGGAGCTCCGGTTCCTACATGGTAACATCATGTAGACATAGGGTATATGTTAGTACATTTGAATGTACTATGTATGTAGGATGCACTGCAATAATAAATAGGTAACATAGCCAATATACATAATCATAAGCAAGGAATGGTGTATTAACAACATGGTATGTATGATCAATGCTCAAAGTAAAATATGCTTGTATAGAACATTGTACATGTGTAGGAAGAGACCATCATCATAGACCAAGTATCTAATACTTGGAATCCAAGGCATAGCACCCCTTTGGAAGGTGATTAAGGTATATACCTCTCAATTGGTAGTACGGGCCTAACACTCCCCAACAAGGTGGTCAAGGTATATACACCTCAACGTGGTAGTACGGGCCTAAAACAGCCCCCAACAAGGTGGTCAGTATATACCCCTTAACATGGTAGTACGGGCCTAGCACCCCCTGACAAGGTGATTGAGTTATAGCACCCCTTCAACAAGGAATGGTCATTTGCAACACTATAGCTACTTTTCATGAAATCAACACATACGCACATTCCTTTCATCAACATAAAGCCACTTAACTCACAAGACATGCAATAGGCCTTCAGCAACTCAAAAAACCATAACTGGACATTTTATCAAACACTTGGCGGGTGTGTAATGGTAGCTCAAAATCATGCAATTCAATAGTGAAATCATGTGAGGAATCGTAATGTAAATCGATCCACCAACACTTGGTAACACCCTCATGCAAGATACATTAAAATCCTTCATCAAATCTCATCATAGAACATAGATTCATAGCTCAAAACATGCGTAAATAGTCCACATTTCGTGAAAGTCCCAACATAGTTTATAATCAAATTCATTGTAAAAATACCCATAAGTAAATCAACTTGAAAACAAGTAATTTGTATATAAAGGAAGGTTGTGCACCATAGGTGAAAGGACCCAATGGTTTAAACTCACATACCTCAATTTTGGAGGTTCCCTTGATGAAGATTGGAATGAGAACTTGAAGCTTGAGTTAATTCCTTAAGATCCGGAATGAGTTTGGGACACTTGAATTTGAGTGAAATATTTGGTTAAGTGTTAAAGAGGGTTTGGGGAATGTCTTGAATGATATGAGGTTGAAAAATGACTAAGTATAGGTGCTTTACGCATGGGAAGCCTTAGACCCAAGACCCAAAGGCCTTGTACCGAACAGGAAAACTGAAGCAATTTTTACACTGGTACGCGCCCTAACCGTGTCGCGCCAGGTGCACGGATCATCTCTGGATATCGCAAATTTTAGAAAATAAAATATTTATATAGTTGCTTTAAATTGGGGTTATACCCATTTCCCACTCAATTTTTCCCACTGATCATGAATATGAAGTCGAATTTTCGATATCACGCATGAATTTTCAGATATATGGAAATCACGAATATGGACATTTTCAAGGCACATTTTTGGGTAATTTTTGGGGCATTTCACCATGCCACCTCATAAGATTTCCAGGTTCAAAGGAAAGCGCATTGGCCATTCCCCTGTTCCTATCGACTCTGAATACTCCTCCATTCATTCATCTTCTCCATCTTCTAACTCTCCACTGGTCTCATCTCTTAAACGTCCTTCCTCTATCCAGCCCTCCAGTGATAAGAAAAAGAAATGTCTCTTTGATTTTGAAAAATCTCTTGATGTGAAAATGGATTTATGGTATTCCTTTAATGAAACCCTTTTCCGATCTCTTAAATCCAAAACTGTTGTGCACGGTCGTATTGTTGACCTTGACTTTCTCTTGTCTCTTCATTGTCCGATTAAAGGAATTCTTTGAATATCAAGGTTGGGCTAATGTATTCTCTTCTCCTCCCAAATTTGTTTATGAACCTTTAGTCAAACTTTTTTATGCTAATTTGCGCTCTTCGAAGCCTGGAGAAGTCGAAACCCTAGTTCTTGGTAAGCGAATTTTCTTGGACTGTGACATTCTGGAAGAAATTCTTGAAATTCATTACTCTTGGTTCTCTGATTCCACTAAAATTCTTGGCCTTCTGATTTTGAAGTAACCTTTGAAGAAGCAAAGAAAGTTGTCTCCTCTAATCTTTCTGGTCTGTGTCCTTCCATTATTGTCCCCAAAGATGTGTCTTTTGAAGCCCGTGTTATTCCACATAGAGGCAACCATTCTTCTTCCAAGGGCGGGTTCTTTCACTTCCCTATATTTGCGAGACACCTTCTGTACCTATTGCCTTCTCTCAAAGAAAAGATTCAAGATTTCCTCCTCCATCCTTAACTACATTATAGACTCCACCATTGATCCCCATAGTCTTCCCTATGGGATGATCATATGTCACATTCTCAAAGCCAATTTTATCTATCTTGCAGATATTCCGTCTATACTATGAAACAACGTTACAATTCTAGGGCTTTTAAGAGTATGGGATATGTACTCTCCAACGATTCTTGGGTTCTCAAATGGACATTGTTTCCCCTACAGATCCGCCTAAACCCTCTCCTCCTACTCCTGCTACTCCCACTCCTTTGGACTCTAAGCTTCTTGAAGCAATTCTATCTAAAATCTCTAGAATGGATGAAAAATTTGAAGCCCATCAGGACCTACTTCTCTCTAGTCACTACAAGTTTGACTCTGTTGCTGATTCTGTGGAAAAGATTCAACCCTCTACTAAGGAAACAAGTACTGACGTTGCTAAAGTTCACCTGAAGCTAAAACAAGTTATCAAGGACGTTGCTGATTCTGTGAACACCCTGACATACTTTCTTAGACCTCGTGGATAACTAGGTGGACTATTTGTTTTTGGACTATTGCTAAGGGCCTACATGCCCAAACTCTAATTATCTATTTATTTTGAAAGTCTGTTGTGCTATTAAGTATGTTTCCTTTTTGTTGATGTCAAAGGGTGAGAAATATTATGTCGTATTGTTGTTATCTGTGTGTTGTTTTGTATATGTACTTTGTATACCTCTTTTGTTGTCTCTTGTCATAGCAAGTCCTAGTAGGTATCAACTCAAGGGGAGCACACAATACAACTATTTAGGGGGAGCAACTCCAAAGCATCAACTACCTTAAGGGAAGTTGACTACATAATCCATTATTTTCACCATCAAAAAGGGTGAGATTGTTGGTATTAATTTATTTTAAATGATGATTATTTTTCAAGAAACACACAAAAGATGATATATAAGGAAACACATCTTACCAGCCTTGGAAAAATTAAAGAAAATCAAGCAAAAAAGAAAACTCAGATTTGAGACTAAATTATAGAACCTCATTTGGCAAAACCAAATCTGGCGAGTAAATCAAGGCAAACCAAAGCAAAAGGAATCTGAGAGAAATATGAGAAAGGATTATGAAGACACAAGAAAATCAAGGAACATCACACATTAATAGAGCAATCAAGACAGAAAAGGAAAAGATCTCTTCACCAATTCACAAGGATCTGCACGAAGAATTAGGATGATTGTCTTGCCTTTGCCTTGCCCTTATTCTTGAAAAGAGGATACATCAATGCTGCAATCAAAGGATCAAATCCCTTGGGGTGCCATCTCTTCAATAGAAGGAGGCATCCGAATGTCTCTTTAAACATACAAGCCTACTTCTATTCAAGCCCTTCTTCAATACTCTTTTTATTGTAATCTTTAGCTTTTGTTACTGTGAAAGAAAAAGAGAGAGAAAAGAAGAAAATTTTGAAAGAGAGGTATATGTCAACAACAAAAGAAAAACACAAAAAAGAGAAAAAATCTAAGTATTAGTTTTAAGTTTAAACTCCTGTAACTATTACACCATTAAAGGCTTGAAGAGATATCCCTTGCAACCCAAGGAGACTAGACCTAGGATTCACATTGAATTTGAACCAGTATAAAAACATTTGGTGTTGAAGTTTCTTTTACGCACTTTAATTTCCTACTTATTTACTTAATTACTTTAGTCGACTATCTGGTTCATTAGATGACTATCTTAAGCTCAGGATTAAGTTAGAAGAAAAGTGAAGAAATTTCAATTCACACCCCGCCCCCTTGCACATTCAAACACTACTAGATCATACATGTGTTGAATACATAATGTTGTCTGGACTAAGTTTTGTTGGTTATATGCATTTGGCTGGAGATCTAAATATATAAAATAAGGACAAAGTTATTTTAGTATTCAAAGTAATTAAAAAATGAAGCACACGAGGATTCCATAAAGACTCAATAAATTCAAAAAATTTAAAGCTTTTACATGTGATTTTCAAGTGATAAAGGATAATATTAAAGTAGCGAAGTTGTACAGTAGAGCCACCTTATACATCAAACAACAATAGTTAACAATTTTTCTAAGATTAAGGTAAAAATCTCAATTTGGGGTCTAGACCACTGATATTTAGATCTAAGAAAGTTAGTTGACTTACTGTTGTAAGATAAGGAAGGTGAAAAACAATCAATCAAGCTGCTACAACATCAATAACAAAGAAAATGAATAGACAGATTCAACCACTCTCCTTTGTCGAGCTTAATCATTGATGCAACATTCATAACAAGAAAAAGAGTGAAATGTTGAGATTTCACCCACAAGTTTGGACCATAGAAGAAACATAGAGACTAAATCAAGTTAAAGATATAAAATTAGCTAAGGTGTCTTACCGTTGAGAGCAAGCTCAAAGATGATCTGCCATTATGAGTTGAGGAAGAAACACCTAGCACTTAAGTTGTCTTTGATTTTTTTGAGTCTACCATATTCCCTGTGGGATCGACCCTAACCTCACATAAGTGATATATCTTGACATTGACCGCTTTAAACTTCAAGAAGGAGGTGTATCTTGGGCGACATCAATGACCCAACTAAGCCCCTAGCATAGCATCATTCTCACAATCCAGCCACCACTGAATTTGAAGAACCGTATACCAAGAAAATCACCACATCAAGTCATAGCCATAGAGGCACAAGGTTTAGCCAAGGGGGTAAGTGACGGCAGGCCTCTTTAATACTATATACATCAATACCAGACTACCCACTCCATTAGGAAAGCATCAAAATGGTCATAAGTACACACCACATGGTTTTGCTTACTTTCAGCCACCAACAGGGTGTAATCGTAACATAGGGGAAAGCTACTCAGAATATCACCATGTATAACATACTTATAAACCTTAGGAAATCCAACAGGTCAAATCAACAGTTAAATAATAGCATACGGATATAAAGACAACACTAATGCTTAATTAGCATTACCTCAGATGCAACTTATCTCTCCTTTAGGATCTCTATCAAGAGTGCTCACTATCACGACCAAATCTTAGGACCTAGACGTTATACGGCGAATGGGAACTCGAAAGGACCCCAAACAAGCCTCTTAGCATATTATTTACACATCCTTGGTCGCAGAAGCAATTAAACAACAACAAGAGAGCATAAAAGAAAAAGATAAAGGGACTAATAGGAAGTCTTAGATAACCATAAACAATCAAGAGTCAAGAGCATAGCATAATTACATCACTTGTCCAACAACACCTCTAAACATAGAATGGGAGGGGGCCAAGACACGTTTTCGAGCTCACCCTCATAGTATCAAGAGTTCAACATAAAGAGATAACATAAGCAAGAGTAGCATAGCTAGTGTCCCCAAACTTGAGGACTCACCAAAGCTTATCTTCAAGATATCATAACTAGCCACGTGCAGCATGATCGTGAGGAGCTTCGTTTCCTACATGGTAACATTATGTAGGCATAGGGTATGTGTTAGTACATTTGAATGCACTAAATATGTAGGATGCAATGCAACAAGAGATAGACAACATAATCAAAATGCATAAACATAGGCAATGGGTAGTATAATAACAATATGGCATGCATGATCAATGCTTGAAGTAAAACATGATTATACATAACATATTACATGTGTAGGAAGAGACCATCATCATAGACCAAGCAAACTAGTACTTGGAATCCAAGGTATACCACCCCTTTGGAAGGAGATTGAGGTATCTACCCCTCAATTGGTAGTATGGGCTTACCACCCCTTGACAAGGCGATTGAGGTATCTACCCCCAATATGGTAGTATGAGCTTACCACCTATCGACATCGCAATTGAGGTATCTACCCCCAACATGGTAGTACAGGCTTACCACCCCCGACAAGGCATCTGTAAGATCCTGCCCCACACGTGCATATATTGTCCGCTCTGGCCCCACAGAGCCGCATGGTTTTGTTCCTCCCAGGCAAGCCCGGGAAAACGCGTATGCACATGTAAGGTTCCAAACTCAACATATAGCCCAGAAACTCCCCCTCTTTTTCCGATGTGGGATTTGCCTAAGTTAGCTACAGGCGTTACGTATCGCCGTCCCTGCACTCATGGCGATTGAGGTATCTACCCCCCAACATGGTAGTACAGGCTCACCAGCCCCCGACAAGGCGATTGAGGTATGTACCCTCCAACATGGTAGTACAGGCTTACCAACCCCCAACAAGGCGATTGAGACTTAACACCCCCTCAACAAGGTAATTGGTCTTAACATCTTCCAACGAGGTGTGGTCAACTTGCAAAACTATAGATATGTTTCATAAATTCAACACAAATATACATTCCTTTCATCATCATAAAGTCACTTGACTCATAGGCCATGCAAAAGATCATCAATAGCTCAAGAATTCTTAATCAGATATTTTATCAAACACTTGGTGGGTGTGTAATGCTAGTTCAAAACCATGCAATTCAAAAGTGAAATCATGTGAGAAAACTTGACATAAAACAACTCACCAATACTTGGTAACACCCTCATGCAAAATACATTGAAAGCCTTCTCAAATCTCATAATAGATCATAGATTCATTACTCAAAACATGCCTAAACACTCAACATTGTATGAAACCCCAACATAGTTTATAATCCACTTTCATAATAAGAGACACCCATAGATAATCCGACTTGAAAACATGCAATTTACATAAAAAGGAAGGTTGGGCACCATGGGTAAAAGGACCCAATGGTTGAAACCCACATACCTAAACTTCAGCGATTTCCTCGATGAGGACTTGAATGAGAATTTGAAACTTGAATGAATTTCTTGAGATCCAGAGATGAGTTTGGGACATTTGAATTTGGATGGAATATTCGTCTAAGTGTTAGCGAGGGTTATGGGAGTGTCTTGAGTGATATGGGGTTGAAAAATGACTAAGTATAGGTGTTTTTACGCATGGGAGGGATCAAGTCCAAGGCCACAAAGCCTTAGGCCGAAACAGTGAAAAACTAGGAACAAAATGCACTGATCTACGCCTGGCCGTGTCACGCCAGGGGCGCAGATCCTCTATGATTTTCGTAAATTTTGGAAAATGAAATTTTGCTATGATTGCTCTAAAATTGGGTTTATACCCATTTCCCACTCAATTTTGCCCTCTGACCACGAATATGAAGTTGGATTTTTGATATCATGCACGAATTTTGAGATATATGAAAATTATGATTATGACATTTTAGAGGCACGTTTTCAGACACTTTTTTGGGCGTTCCACTCATGACCCACATAACATTCAACTAGAAACTAACATGCCAATATACGTATCACAGGACTCCAACACCACAACATTTCCCATACTACAATACCAATCAAGTAGTAGGTCCGAAATTAGCAAAGGAGAAGAAGCTGCGTAAGACCATGAGAGCCCAACATCGAGTAGCCGTCAAATAAGAGGAAAGGGAGTGGCTCGCATAAGAGGCACGAATATGGGCACATCCGAGAGCACCTTTGGACCTGGTGCATCTTTCGATGATAGGGACCCTACCGAAGGGCCCAATCCCGATGGTACGACTGACGCCTAGGGTGTCCCAGGTATGTTCTACTCCTTATTTTTACTTTATTCTGGCTATGGTGCAGTGAGAGCTCTGCACATCTTTTTGGAGGGGATGGGGTATCTTACCACTTAAGAGTTTTTTTAGCCATGTTTCTTTTCTCTCAAGTGTACTACCTAGTAGAACTGGCTTGTTTAGTTGTGATATTTGTGTAGATATAAGTACTTATAGGAGTCTAAGGTAACCCATGTTTTGCTTTGTGAAAAATGCCCCAAGTTAAAAATAATGCAAAAAGCTTGTATGTGCATGCATCCCATCCTGACTAACTCGTATGATTTTTGGAAAGCATGGTATGCATTGTATGGTTGGCATCTTGATGAGTGAAGCATGATTGTGTTGATTAGTGCTAACTAGTGTAAGAGATGTGCCACGTGTGTGAGCTTATTTGCTTAATTCAGTTGATGCACTTGTAAGCTATAACTTGCCTGGTTAGTCCCACTAAAACAATTGAATAACTAGATTAGGACATGATATTAGGCTTTGTTGACAAGTCACTTAGCCGAAATTTGACCAACCAAATGAAATTATCCCCTTTTGACCCAAAAGTTGAGCCTGAATAGACCTTGTTTTATAATCATGCAACTCATCTTACCTATCTATCTGCAAATCTTTACTTTGGCCCTAGTCTCTCCAAGGACATTGTGAACCTTAGCCTAGGCCAAAAGCCTAAGTTGAGGGTGGCATATACTAGCCCTGGTCCTTTAAAAAGACATTGTGAACCTCAACCTAGGCCAATAGCCTAAGTTGAGGGTGACTATTGTAGGAAAAGCAGAAAAATAAGTGTGGAAAAGAGCCATGTGATACTAGGAAAAGAAAAGCTTGGGGTGTGACCATGAGTAAAACAAAAGAGCAAAAAAGAAAAAGAGGAAAGAGAATAAGTGAAAGACGGAAATCACTCCCAATGGAAAAGAAAGTTGGAAAAATAGTGACAATAAGAGTAGGAGGCCGAAAATAGAAGGTTGAACCAAAGTAGAGTCTTAGAGGGGCTAATTATTCACTTTGATCCTAAATGTAACTCAACTTTACAAGCCACAAAAGTACTAATGTGATCCTAAGAATATCATTCAAGAGTCAAGGTGGCATAAATAAGGGCAAGCATATAGTTGATACTTGTGTGTGTACTGAAAATCACTTGTGAGAGTGAGTGTCTACATTCTAGTTTCTGTTTTACATTGATATATTTTGTGTGTGTGTCACGACCCAAGCTTAAGGCCTAGATGTGACATAGGGAATGGGAACTCGAAGAGACCCAAACAAGTCTCTTAGCATATCAAAACCACATCCTTGGTCGCAAAAGCAAAGTAAACAACAACAAGAGAAATAATAAAAAGGGAAGCGAGACTAAGGGAAGTATTTGATAATCAAAAAATCATAAAGAGTCAAGCTCAAAGCAACACCATAATATCCAACAACGCCTCTAACATTGAATAAAGCAGGGGCCAAGACACTTTCCAGGTTCACCCTTATAGTAACAAGAGTTCAACATAAAGAAATATCGAAATAGCAAGAGTAACATAGATAGCGTCCTCGAACTTGAGGATTCACCAAAGCTTATCTCCAAAGTACCAAACTAGCCACGTTGAGGATGATCAAAAGGTGTTTCGGTCCCTACATGGTAATATTATGTAGGCATAGAGTATGCGTTAGTACGTTTGAATGTACTAGTATGTAGAATGTAATGCAATAAGACATAGGCCAATATAGTCAAAATGCATAATAATAAGCAATAGATAAGTGAAATCTCAATATGGAATGCATGGTCAATGCTTGAAGTATAACATGCTTGTAAATTATTCAACTTGCATAGGACATAATACATGTGTGGGAAGAGACCTTAACCGACATAAGTAAGACTAAGTGAACTATAACTTGTAATGCTGATGATTAAGGGTAAAGAGATGCTCTACTTGACAAGGTAAATCATACTTCACCTTACGGGAGCCTGTCCCATTTCGGAGAAGTAACCCCCCTTACGGGAACCTGTCCCATCTCGGGGTAGATTTTATGAGAAACTTTGCCTTACTGGAGCCTATCCCATTTCGAAAAGAATTTCAGAGAAAGTACACTAAATGGATCCACTAGTAAAGAAAGAGTAAAATATACTCCTATGTTGGCACATAGTTTGAGGAAAGGAATATGAACCCATGGAGATGGTCCATGCCACATCCAATCCATCAGTGCTAATCCTAAACCCATGGAATAATCGAAATAATCATACTTTAACAATTTGTAAAAAAACTCAGAAACATGACATGAGTAGCTCTAAAACATCTTAGACCTTTAATAATGAGCCTAACTTTAAAACATAAGAATAGATCATCATCAAACATTACCCTTGCATTAACATCAAAGGCCTATAAGAGGTAAAATCCTTGAAAAGGGGCTTAATCTGGCATTTACAACGTCATAGATATTTTCATGAATTCCATATATTTTTGAAAGCCCAAAATCATCATAGAATATAGTAAAACCCTCACATAGAATACCTTGAAATTCATCATCAAATCTCATAATAGATCATAGTTTCATAGCTCAAAACATGCATAGTCTCAATAGACAAAACTCATTCATCGTACAAGCTTAAAACAGATAGTCATGCATAATAAATCAACCTTTTATAAAACCCCAACATTTATACTCATAATCCATAATAGAAGTTATCCACAATAATACAACTTGAAAAAATGCAATTGTCATAAAAATGGAGATTGGGCTCCATGGGTGAAAGGAGCCAATAAATGAAACCCACATATCTTAAACTTGAATTTTCTTGATGTAAACTTGAAGGAGACTTGAAGCTTGAATGGAGTCATTAAGATTTGGTATTAAGCTTGAGACACTTGAATTTGGATGGGAATTTTGATAAAATGGTTGAGAGGTTTTAAATAGGGTTTTTGAGTGATATGGTGTTGAAAAATGACTAAGTATGGGTGATTTCACGCTTAAGTTGCATGGGGCTATGACCCCAATGCCCTTGGTTGAAACATGGGTCCGCATCGCAGAGCCATCGCACACCGCCATTGTTTTCAAAAAAATTTGCGAAAATCATTTTTCGTTACGAGTCTTCTAAAATCTGGGTTATACCCATTTCCCACTCAATTTTGCCCATGATCAAGAATATAAAGTCAAATTTCTGATATCACACACAGATTTTAAGATATATAGAAATTACGATTATGGGCATTTTTGGAGCACATTTTTGGGGAGTTTCAGTGTGAGACTTCTTTGTAGTGAGGGTACTATCCTTGAACTGATTGGTTGCTAATACAACAGGTTCATCTTTGTTCCCAATCTTATGTGGGCTGACTGTACATTGTATGATGTTTACCTTGATCTGTGTGGGTTTGTTTGGGGTGTAAGCACATTTAAGCATACTTTTTAGGCATATGTATTGATATTTAGGGGTTACCCATAGTTCTGATTGAACACTTGTATTTATGCTTTGTTTTTTTGAGTAGTCATTGCTTGAGGGCATGCAATCATTCTAAGTTGAGACTGTTGATGAGTCGTGGAAATACGACTCTTGTAATGCTTTAAACATAGGACTTTTACACATTCTGAAGCACATTTATTGGTTTGATGGGTTGTTTTATGTTAATTGTTAGGAAAATGGCCAAGGCATGAAGTTTGAGCAAAATGCAAGAAAAAATGTGAAAAAGGAGCATAAGTTTTGTCATATGGAGGCCTCTACGGCCTATGTAGCATCACACAGACCGTGGGAAGGCACTTGAAGGCGTAGGCGAAGAAAGCAAAGAATAAAATCAAGTGAGGGACCACGAGTACCTTCACAGCCCATGTGTCACTCAATAGATCGTGAGGCCCACCGTGGCCTCACACTTGGCGTGCAAAGGACGATTAAAAGCGTGCTCAAGGGGGCTAGTGATGTTCACGCTCCAATAACAAAGCCACCACAATCAGTAATAAACTTAACCGAAGGTTAGGGTCAAATCCGCAGGGAATACGGAGCTTGACCAAGTTGATCCACTAACAATCATTTCAATCATTGGTCACTATATTCTCTAAAATTGGGGGTGGTTTGATTCAAGTTGAAAAACAAAAATAAACACTACGCTAATTATGCAAGAAGACAATCAAATTGAGGGACAACTTGGGAATTGTGTTCCCCATGATTCGTTGACTTAATTACCCTAAACAACATGATTCTAATTAGGAATTCGCATGCAGGATGGTAACTTAGGTTCTTCCAGCCCTCTTGTGAATGTGAAGGTCGAATTTCACCATGGCGCTTGGTCGGCAACCATGGCGTGCCAACTAACTATTACCCATTATACCAATCTACCTCCCTTTAGTCAGGTTTGGTTGATTTGACAAGAACACATCAATCGAAACCTGTCATTTACTTACCTTTTCCTATTTGTCACTACCTTGGTCGGGATCATGATAGTAGGCAGGGTTTGGTGTTGGCCACCACCAAACAACAATCAAAACGAAGGGAAATAAACAACACATGCAAAATCCTAATCAAAGAAATGCACAAAGTCTACGTTATTTCAAATGTATTACTTATGGTTACCACAACCCCAAGTTGTGGGTTGTTAGCTACTGATGTCCAAGGCAAAATCAACAATGAATAAGAGAGACATAGTTGAGAGTTTACCCAAAATAATGAAAAACGAGAACACCTTCAAGTTGAAAACCACAAGCTTGGATTAATGGCAAATGAGTACAATGTGGGTTTTCAATCCCCCAAAAGTGGGTCTTCAAATTGAAAGATAAAAATCTACTCTAAATCCTAAAATGCTCTTAGAATATTCACAAGAATCTCTGAATGTTGAATCTCTCCTAAAAAAAACCTAACATTATCTATTTATATTACTTACAAAAACAACCTAAAAATAAAATTGAAAATACAACTAGCAGCTATTACGTCTCGCAGATACGACTTGTAGGTCAAGGGTGACCTACGAGTCGTAATCGGGGTTTCATAGTCAGTATTTGGTATTTTGGACTTGACTGCTATGATCCACTGTTCTGAGTTATTGTTTGGGCTATGACTTGTATGCTCTTCTCGTAGTCTAGGCCTTCAATTCTTGGTCTAAACTTTTGGCTCACTGTTCTTTGCTACGACCCCCACCTATATGAGTCGTAATGAGACCTACAACTCGTAAGGTGGCCTTTTATGGCTGACCTTCATATTACAACTTCTTAATTTTGCTCACCGTTCCTTTCTATGAGGGCACCTTATGACTCGTAGCTTAGGCTATGACTCGTAGAGTGGCTCGTATGTCCTATACTTCAGCTAAATCTGCAATTTTCTCCCAAAATCATGCCAACCTATATTTTCTGTAAGAACAACACAAAAACACACAAAAAGCGTAAAAAGTCGCGTTAAGGACTTGCAATATCCCTTGTTTTAGGCATCAAATGTGTTGTATTTTGACAGCATATCAACACCCTCAACTTAGAACTATTGCTTTCCCTAGCGACAACTTGATCTAAGTAGACAATAAGAAACCATTCGCAACTACTCTAATGGCATATACAACACTTAGTTCCAACTCAGGTGCCCAACTCTCATTTTCAAAACCTGACTGCACAGCTACCAAGCAAACCAAAACACAATGATGCATCTGACAATCCCACTATGACAAGTGAAGGAGTATCATCAATCCACAGTTACTGAACAAGTCATATGTCAATCATACAATGAAAATGCCCTCACAAAAAAGAAGTCACTATATTACACTGAAAATGCAATCAAAGTTCAGGGATTGTGCAAGCATTCTCACTCTCTCGAATGAAATTCATGCATGATAATTGACACCATAGGCTTGCCCCTATACTCAAACTTTAGACTGCCAACTAGTTGAATTAGGATCACTTTATGACTTAATGGGCTTATAACGTAGTCTCATGGTGCTTTGGTATGGCATTTTAGGCTAGAAGTGACTAAAAACTATCCTTGAACCACGTTTATCAATACTTTTACCTCCACGACTCAACCATTTTCATTATATTCTCCCTCGTTCTTCCTTTTCAAGTTATTCCGAGTAATTTCTTTTCCTTTTTCAGTTGTGCCTTATTTTTGAACTCATTTTGTTATTCTTTTCAATCCAAGGCACTTTTCTTTCTTTTTCTCTCACCCGGTACATGATTTTTCTTTTCTTTCTTTCTTTCCCAACTAACCACCTCATTTTCATTACTTTACCAAAATAAGGGACACCCTCAACTTAGGCTTTTAGTGTAAGGTGAAGTACACAATATCTATTTCCTAAACCAAGGCCACCACTTGCAGCCACCCTCAACTTAGGCTTTTTGCTTCAATCAAGGTTCACATGTTAAAGGATAGGCCAGGGCCAATACCAAAGCATTTCACAAGACAA
This sequence comes from Solanum medicagineum, assembly GCA_026153255.1. NCBI lineage: Eukaryota > Viridiplantae > Streptophyta > Magnoliopsida > Solanales > Solanaceae > Solanum > Solanum medicagineum. The sequence continues at coordinate 655 of JAPFFP010098897.1, read as the reverse complement.
GGCTAGGGCAGCTAGGTGGCCAGAAAGAACAGGTACATGAAAAGCTCAAACATTTGGAATAAGGGATCAACTATCACATTTGGTAAGTCATTTAGGCAAAAGTGAGCTCACTGAAAGAACAAAGGCCTAAGATCCTTTCCAAATCAACCACATCTCCAGTCCAATCTTAGAGTAACAAGGAAAGTTCTGAGTCAATACACAATGCACGCATGCTACAAAGTAAGCTCACACTCTCATGGCATCACATACACAATAAACCAAGACTCACAGGTCATGCTTCAAGCATCTATTTGCCTTCTCATTATCAAAACAGACATTGCCAAATAATCATATGCAAGATTGCAATGATAACAAACAATCCAAAAAAAAATTTTGAGGGTACCCAAGTTTTCAAAACATTCATAAAATCATTCAAGATTATAGACATGCCAAAAGATAATAGTCACTATATAACTACAAATTATCTACACTACCTAAACATGCCGGTTCAACCGAAATTAAAACATCCAAAAGGAAAAAAGAAACATAGCAAAAAAACTTTGGGATCAAACATAGGGGAAGTTATGGACTCGAGGCTACTCAGATCACCCTAATCCATAACTTCCCACACCCCACAAAAAGGAAATACTTTGTTCTCAGAGTAAACATATATATA